>OV651814.1:76387836-76412836 GCA_927349885.1 Psylliodes chrysocephalus | reverse complement strand
AATCTAAATCAGTATCTTTCAATTCAGAGAATTCCTCATTAAATATCTGTGGTATTGGAATTAGTTGCTCTCGGATCCTTTTCTTGAATTTATCAAAACACGTTAAAACTTTTATTTTAGGTTCATCGGGTAAACACGTACCTTGTTTAATTTTATTAACAATTTTGTTATTTTCTGTTGTTAAACTACCACCACAGTTGTTTTTCCGATCCGTTTTTTTTCTGCTTTAGATAATGTTGATATCCCGAATATAAAACCATTTTAAAAACTTTAAAACTTTGCATTAATTCAAACATTTCATTTACTTTTTCTATAGTTTTTGCCTTTCAATAAAAACAAAACTAACTAACCAAAAAAATGTGTATTTATCTGTAATTTCATATCTTTTAAATACAGTAAAACTCTTTTCTTAAATATTTTTGCTAAATATGAATCATTTTTTATTCTTAAGTCTTTTGTTTGTCGGTTTAAGTTATTTCGGGACAATCTTGGACTTTGGGTACGTACAGAATATAATAATATGTTGAACTTAAAGATACTTTTCGAAGTACTACATTAAGTGAAAGTTATATTTCTCAATCGTCTTGTTTTTCTATTGCATGACATAAACGAAAAATGTATTTTTAAATACCACGTTCAGACATAAAAATTGGGTTAGAATAATTTTTCTTGTCTTTCTGGACACATAAGATTTAAAGTGAGTACTATCACCATCACTGCTTAAATAATATGCTGAAAGCAATGGCGGCTGTAGAACTGCAGAACGGCCAAAAAATATCAGTATCCCATCTACATTTCATAAAAATTATTTTAAATAAATTTTATGAATAAATATCATTAATTTTAATTATTAAATAGTATATAAATAGAGCGCGAAGGTATCCGTCTGTCAGTTCATAGCTAATAATAAGTCAAGAGCGGACCAGTAGAATACTTAACAAAAGCTGGCCAGTTCATATTCATCTGTTAGCTGGGTCGTTTCAGGACGGTCTATGTACCATTTGGGCCGCCCGCGCTCATCACCTCACCTCCCGCGGCACTCTAAAAAGTAACGCCAATACACGAAGTGGGCTGCATCATGAATTCTGAAAGACAAGAATATTTAATATTACTTCTTACCATTATGAATGTTCTGGGTACTTCATCACTAGTGTAATAAATTACCCTTGCATCCTTACATGCAAGTCCTCTTACCTGGTTTCCATAGACCCACAGTTCCTGGGTCAGTACGATCCCTAATTGATCTTTAGTTAATGTCCTGGAGATCACAGCCGAGGCTCCCTTGGCGTGATGGACATTCACTTGGACGATGTCGATGCTCACCATTTTACTCTCCTTTAATGAGGGTGTTGTCCCTATCGGTGAGGGTGTGTTCCATATCCCCCTCTTCTGCTTCTTCATCAATTTCTACATCCTTAGATGAGTATACGCAGAGATTTGAGAGGTTAAGGCTCTCTATGCTCTCCACATCAGTCTCATCTTTTGAAGTACTAGGAGGTGGTTCTGTTGTTTCTCCGTTCCTTTATTTCCTCTTTCGTTTGAAGGCCGTGTAGAATCGATAGTGGATAGTGCATCCATTATCCTTGATTCGTTGGCAGGATAGGTCATCTATTCCTAACTTAAGGAACTGGCCTTTGCCCTCAAAATTTTGGCTGGCGATTTTCCACAGTGTGGTCGATAGCCCCACATTCTGCGCTTTTATTAACTGTAGAAGCTTCTCTACAGGCTGCCCTTGACTTCTTGGGGAAAAAAGCGTGGATGTATGTGTTTTCGGGATATCGTCTCCCACACATACCTTTAACACCACTCCCTTCCAGTTGCTTAGGTGTAGGATTTTTGCCCTAAGCCATTCTGATGACTGTGGGGTTTCACAGTCGATTAAGACCATTCCTGGCCGGAAGTGGATGCCTCCGAATTGGACCTTATGCTCCCACCCAGCGAACATCCCTTCTACTATGGCTTTTTTCACCAAAGTTTGTTCGTTCGCACTGAGGATGGTCTTAGGGAACCCTTTAGGTAGGATCGCGACCCACTCCTTCTTCACGACAGTTGCATAACTGCCAGAAGCGGAAGTATAGGCCACTTTCCTTTTCTTTTATTTCCTTTGCGGTTGTGTGGTGTTATTCCCGTCCCGCTTTCTTTTCAGATACTTAGCATTGGTTTTACTTCCCTCTCCCTGGGATTTGTGCTCCACAGCTGTGTGTTTCGCTTCCTCCGGTGTCATGCCCTGAACAAGGTAGCGAAAATACCACCGAACTTCTGCCCCACTGAGTCCATGCCTCAGTGGGTCGTCCCTTCCATCAGGTTATCCCAGTGGAGGTAGAGAAGGTAGCTGCATGGATTCTTTTTTTAGGGGAGCTTCTCTCGCCGGTTAGTGGTGAGAGGGGAATGGAGAAGATGGAGCGATGGTGCTCCTCTTCTCTTCTCCCTTCACCTCTTTCGTTTGTTCTCCCGCTTCTCTCTTGTGAGGTTGTCTCACTTAAGAGGTTGAGGGAGGTTGATCGCTTCGGATGGCAGGCTAAGTTTGATCAAATTTAGTGGTGGTATAGTCCCGCCGGTTTTTACTTTTAGTTTTCTTGCCCATGTAAATCCCACGAACAGCTAGTGAAAGAAAAGTCGACCGACGCAGAGCCCCGCATGCTCCAGCAAGGCTGGTTACAAGAGGGTTTCGCCGGGTGCCCCTAGAGGAACGTTCGAAACCTCTTTTCCAGCGGCCATTCAGCCTTCAGCACGTTGCCTTACACCTTGGCTTATGGTATTGATGGAGTGCCATTTAGTTAGTTAATAGTTCTGTCCATAGAGCAGCAATATTAACGTATCCAGCGGTGCCACGAGGAGGCAGACACTCCATGATTTCATTTCTCCATTGGCATGCAGAAAGAGTTACTTACAAGCGGACAAGCAATCTAAGCTACAAAGCAATGGCTAAACTACAACCAACCCCGCCGACCGTAACAGTTATTAATTTAACAATATTTTCCCACAAATAGAAATAATTGTCTCCATTTTAGCTTGTAATCAAATACTTCATTTAATTTAAATTTATTTTTAACATTATAATCGCATGAATTTTTTTATTGATTTATATTATTATATCCAGTGTTTCTTAATAGTTTAACTCAGTGTCAATTGATAACTTGTTACTTGTTATGTTTGTTTTTAACTTCAAGCAGTACTTTTCTTACAGGACTCATTGTAGTCAAAACTATTTGCCCATGTTTAATTTTATTTTTTGATATTTTCCTTATGAAACATAAATCTTAAAATTTGTTTACATTGTGTAGATCTGACAATACTGCTTCTGAAACAAGTTCCAGTGGACTTTGTTTTTCATATTGGTTGATTTATTTCTTCTATTAAATTAGGTACCTTTTATACTTTACTTTTTGCAGATATTTGAGGTGGATTCGATAATGAAAATTTATTATTACATTGTTTTTTACTGATCAGATACCAATTTCCGTTGCCGCTCTTTCTTGATCATTTTTATCAATTTTTATCGCACACACTTTTTAACCTTTCCGCTTCACCGAATGTAATGAATGGTCTCGAACTCTTGTTGAATGGTATTTTTAGTTGAAGGATTTTTTAAATCAATAAAATTTCATTCATAAAATCCCGCCTTGTCATCGGTGTAGCAAGTTATGTTTCTATCAGTGGTGCGCACATAATTTTATCTAAAGGTTTTAGCACGTTGAAGTCGGCAAAGTACCACTTTTCGTTCTTAATATACAAATAGCTATTATCAAACAAAAAACCGCGAATGTACACACTTAACGTCAACAGAGGAATTTTAAAACAAATTTCATCAGAAAGAGTAAATTAAGGGTTGTATTTAGCAGGTACAAGTCGATTAGTTTTTATTGTAAACTAGCTGTTGCCCGCGGCTTCGCACGCGTGGAGTCGTGTTTTTAGTATAAAAAATGCATGACTTCCTAAAAATAGACGCGATAATATGTTGTTTTACTGTTCACGGTATGTTTGTGATAGTATTATAGATTTTATTTTTATTTATTTTTATTTATTTTTATTTATTTTTATTTATTTTTATTTATTTTTATTTATTTTTATTTATTTTTATTTATTTTTATTTATTTTTATTTATTTTTATTTATTTTTATTTATTTTTATTTATTTTTATTTATTTTTATTTATTTTTATTTATTTTTATTTATTTTTATTTATTTTTATTTATTTTTATTTATTTTTATTTATTTTTATTTATTTTTATTTATTTTTATTTATTTTTATTTATTTTTATTTATTTTTATTTATTTTTATTTATTTTTATTTATTTTTATTTATTTTTATTTATTTTTATTTATTTTTATTTATTTTTATTTATTTTTATTTATTTTTATTTATTTTTATTTATTTTTATTTATTTTTATTTATTTTTATTTATTTTTATTTATTTTTATTTATTTTTATTTATTTTTATTTATTTTTATTTATTTTTATTTATTTTTATTTATTTTTATTTATTTTTATTTATTTTTATTTATTTTTATTTATTTTTATTTATTTTTATTTATTTTTATTTATTTTTATTTATTTTTATTTAGTTTTATTTATTTTTATTTATTTTTATTTATTTTTATTTATTTTTATTTATTTTTATTTATTTTTATTTATTTTTATTTATTTTTATTTATTTTTATTTATTTTTATTTATTTTTATTTATTTTTATTTATTTTTATTTATTTTTATTTATTTTTATTTATTTTTATTTATTTTTATTTATTTTTATTTATTTTTATTTATTTTTATTTATTTTTATTTATTTTATTTATTTTTATTTATTTTTATTTATTTTTATTTATTTTTATTTATTTTTATTTATTTTTATTTATTTTTATTTATTTTTATTTATTTTCATTTATTTTCATTTATTTTCATTTATTTTTATTTATTTTTATTTATTTTCTTTTATTTTTATTTATTTTCTTTTATTTTTATTTATTTTTATTTATTTTTATTTATTTTCATTTATTTTCATTTATTTTTATTTATTTATATTTATTTTTATTTATTTTCATTTATTTTCATTTATTTTTATTTATTTTTATTTATTTTTATTTATTTTTATTTATTTTTATTTATTTTTATTTATTTTTATTTATTTTTATTTATTTTTATTTATTTTTATTTATTTTTATTTAATTTATTTTTATTTATTTTTATTTTTCGCCCCCTTAAAATGTGAAAATCCAAAACCATGAAACAAATCATTATTTAGTTTTGATCAGTAGCTGTATTTCAAATTTTCATGTTTTTAACGTTAAGTAAAAAAAATATAACATACTTTCAAATAAATTTTCACTCTCCGTTTCCCCCCTTAAAATGTGAAAATGCAAAAACCGTAAAAAACTTATTTATGATGAGAACCTACAATTCCAATTTTTAAGTTCCCACCTTTAAAAAAAATCGATACTTTCAAATAAACTTTCATCCCTGGTTCCCCCTCTTTAAAATATGAAAATCCAAAACCCTGAAACACGCCATTATTATTTTGTACTCAGTAGCTGCAATTCCAATTTTCATGTTCCTAACTTTAAAGAGCACAAATCATGGATAATCCCAAATAAATTTTCACCCCCCATTTCCCCCCTAAAAATGTGAAAATCCAAAAACCCAGAAATACGTCATTAATTATTTGTAGTCAGTAGCTGCAATTCCAATTTTCATATTTCTAACTTCAAAGAGAACAAAAAAAATCGATAGTCCTAAACAAACTTTCACCCGCCGTTTTCCCCCCTTTAAATGTAAAAATGCAAAAATCCTGAAACACGTCATTATTTATTTATGCTTAGTAGCTGTAATTTAAATTTTTTGTTTCTAACTTTAAAGAACAAAGAGTTTCATTAAAAGCTCCCTCCCCATTTCCTTTTATTTCCCCCCTTTAAAGTTAAAAATTCCATAAATCCTTTCTTAGCGGATGCTTACGTTATAAAATAAACCTATGTTCCAAATTTCAGCTTTCTATGCTGGGTAGTTTTGGATGTACGTTGATAGGTCAGTCAGTCAGTCAGTTAGTCAGTCAGAACAAACAATTTCTTATCTATATAGAAGATAGATTTACACAAAAAAGGCTAAAAACTACATAAGTCATTTCACAAACACTGTACAATACTTAAAGCATACAAGGGAGTTTTTAATCTGATTATATCAAACAGGAAACCGCAAATAAAATTTATAAGATAAACACAGGGATAAACAAAAGATCTACTACTTGTAGGGTGGGACTTCACACTACCATATCTGACAAATAGTTCAAGCCTATATCACGATTGGTCTTTTTAATATTAGATTGTAAGTCATAAATTAGGTCTAAAACCGCGTCATAGGAAATTTCATTTAATGACCGACCATGTTCCAAAGAGAATTACACTTTAAACATGGGGTAGGAGTATAATAAACGTTATCGCTACTTTGGATATCAGATAACTAAAAAATTTACCAATTTTTAACTTTAGTCTGATAGACAACTAACTTTATACCCAAAGCGTGACTGTAGTTGCTTATCCGACCAAAAACTAAATACTCTACCTAACGAACACACCGTCACACATTTTGGAACGCGCTTCCGTGTCGTTTAGCTGTCAGTAATGTTAGGTGTCATTTGTCATGAATGTATAAATGTAATTTGTTTTCAATTTTGCAAAGAAAATTTAAATTGGAAATTATGGGCGATTATTTTAAAGTTGTGTATATAAAAAGCATGCAAGAAGTAGAACCCATACCACACCAATGGGAAGAAAATGAATGGTACAGTATACTGGCCCCCCACAAAGTGGCGAGTAAGGTTAGTTTAGTTGCAAAGGCGACTCCGCAAAAACAATTTTAATTTAACTTAAAAATTGCCCACTGCTTAGTTACATTTCACAACGTCGCGTCGGCTCTCCGTCGGGAAAACGTTTAATGTAACTAAAGTTGTCACTTTAATGTTTTTAGAACGTTATTCCCATTCCCAAAATATTTACTACTTGATTGGGTAAACGTTTTAGTTTAACATAGTTTAACTAAAGTCATGCTCAACGTTAACCCTTCAAAGCCCGAACTATTTTTTTTTTGTTTTATTTATTTTTTTTTGAGCTTTTTGTACTAAAATAGGTTTAATAAAAGTACTGAAGCAAATTTTAAAATTTTTTATTAGCTATAAGTAAAAAAATATCTGTTACATATATGTAACGCTAGGCTTTATTACTACTTATTGTTTATTTTGTATGAAAACCTAAATTACACGTTAAACACAGGCCAATGTTACATTTTCTACACATGGTCCTTGCACTTGTGTTATAAAGTTCCATCGCACAACGCCTTCTGTTCTGGTCCGGTATATAAACCAGCAGATGATCAATTCTGTCATATCCTATAGCATCACTGACTCTGTTGCCTTGGCTACTGGTTAACGAAGATGATGGCCTACCAGCTCCTTTGGAAGCATTGCCATATTTTGAAAGATAAGTATTTACTATTTCTAGCCTAAACTGTAGTTGAGTGACAGACTTCCCAGATTTTTTATATAAGACCCAGGCATTTTGAATGGAGACGTCAATGAGCCAGGAAAATAGAGGCCACCACTATCTTTTGGAACGTACACCTATACGGTATCGTCCCACATTTTCGTCCATGAAATCGGTTCCACCCATTGATGCGTTATATTTTCCAATCATATTTGGTCGTGGAACCGTTATGACTTTCTTTTCTTTTGACGAGTATCTCCTTACTTGTGAAATTGGCTCAACTCCATAACAGGTGGATGCGACAGTAACGACATTGTTATCTACCCATCTCGCAAATACAATCCCGGTGGTTCGGTCAAGTATGGAGAAATATTCTCCACGTTCTGCTGATTTTTGAAGAGTTGCTTTTGGCAGGCGATTTTCCCGCATTGTTCCTGTGCACCAGTATCCCTCGTCTCTCATATCCTTTAGTAAATACGTACTTGTAAATAGATTATCGATATATATTTTATATGGCACTTTATTTTTATTTTCCGGCATTTCCTTCATCATAATTTTAAGAGGAGCTGTGGACTTCCAATACAAGAATTCATTTATCGCGTTTAACCCCGGATTTTTTCCCTGATAGAGATCAAAATTTATCAAGTAGCCATCTTTGGTTTCAAGCACCACATCTCGAACCCAAACCGGATGGGTTTTCCCCGGATAAACTGTTTACACGAGTGTTTTCCATAATATTTCACCATCGACTCGTCGTAATTGATGTCTTGTTAGGGCACAAAATATTTCAAAAAGGCTGCTTTCAACTTATCCATTAGTGGACGAATTTGCCATCTGTTATCATGTGCATTTGGCTGGGTATTGTCAGTACAGTGTAAAAAATCTCATGATATCAAAAAAGCGATTTCTTCTCATACAATTTTTGCTAATGGGTGTCCCATATCGGACTGAGAATCACAATAAAAGCGTTTACCAGGTCTTTCATTGTAGCCACTTAGAATTAGTACTGCTATACCACATTTTAGTTATTCGATGGAAAATTTAGGGTCTGGACTGTTTTTGAATAAGGCATATTTTGTTGTCTCAAGTAGTAAGTATTTAAAGATGTCATCGTCCCAAAATAATTCAAACATTTTAACTGGCGAAAAAGTACTAAATTTTGAATAATCCGGTACTCCAAAATTCATTTCGATATTCTGAAAGACACCCTTGATCCAATCGTGTTGAATTTTCTCCTTAGTGATGGTTTCAGGATGGTTTTCCTTTTCTAATATCGGTCTGTTATCTTCACTGGAGGATTGACATGGTTCATCCGATTGATCAATTCCTGCATTATTTTTGAATCTAATTTCAGCACCCGCTAGCAACTGACGAGGTGGAAGGTGATTCAAATCTCCCTCTGTATCCTCATCTCCAGACTCCTCGTCAGTAAGGACGTTAACATCTGGAGGCTCAGTGTATATTGCTTCCACATCCAAGTCGTCATAGTACACCATTTTTAAGGCTTCTTGTAGGGTAAACCCTTTTCTGGAAAAAATAAAATAAGTAATAAAAGCGGGATAATGATCCAGTTTTACTAAATACTAGAACAAACATACTAGCAACAATAAAAAGTTTGCTCTCATTGTATTCTGTAAGCCAAAAATACTTTATTTATTAAAATTCACACATTTCTATATTATCTTCACACATAATGGCTTATTTTTAAAACACGGTAACAGAAAGTCCTAGCGTTACATATGTGTAACGCACAACTTTTAGGTAAGCTATGACAAAAAACAAAATCGTTTTTCTAATTCTAAGTTAAGAAGGATAAAATACACTTATACTAGATTACATTTACAAAATTTAAGGTTAAAATAATGAAGCTTTTAATATTTTATAATACTTACTCGAATTTGGGTTCCATTTTTCGTTCCTCTTTTCGTCAACTGATTTTCTGCACTCTTTAGAACACTCATTCACGATAGTATAAAGACAACTAACGTTCACACTAGATAAAATGGCATTTCTTAGTAGTACAGGCAATGACATCTATCCACGAAATGAAAAACCTAAACACAGTAACCTACTTCATGAATCACTGCTGCTGTTACATATAAGTAACGCAGGGCTTTTAAGGGTTAAGACAACGTTGTCCGGTGATTTAAAGAGCGTCGTTTTATAAATGACTAATTTCTACACCAAGAACAACGTAAGGGGTATTATGTAGTTATCGTCGCAAAAATGCTACTTGAGACACCCCCTGCTAGAGTGAAAACTCTGATATTCCTGTACAATGGTGATGCCGTACTTGGCAATGACCGGTCAGAATGCCTTTAATCAGGTACAGATTATCTCCAGTCTATCAAGTATTTGTAGCGTTATCAGAATAACTTAAAAGCCTCTTGGTAACTCCGCAGCTTCTTCTTTCGTCCCATTTTTCCTTGAATGTTCTTTAATTAGTTTTGTTATTACCGATGTTATGAGTCCAATAAAAGAACCAGGTTCAAAAAGTATTTGGTTGGCAGCCTTCTTAGCTAGTGAATCAGCAATACGGTTACCTTTCGATGTGGCGTGATCTTTGAACTACCTTAAATTGACCACATTTTTGATGGATACGTCGTGACATTCTAGTACTAACCCTGTATAAATTTGTGGTCTATCTAGGGTAAGTAGTGTTTGTCTGCTATCTGTATAGATGAGCTTGTTTCTTCCAGTAATATTGATTCTGGTAACTTCTTTTGCTGCTATGACAAGTGGCGTGAGTATTCTAGTACTGTTACAAAGCATTGTTATTGTTTGGTGTCTCGGCCTCCACCTCGTTAAGAGCCTTTTGGAGAAGGCGAGCATAGGTTTTCCGATTCATCTTCCCAGGGTTCCGAGATAACGTGGGGATCGTCAACATCAATTTTATTTTGATTGTTAACCAGCGGTGGTCCAATATTTAAAAGACATTAGTCACTTGCTAGTTTAGAATAATTGAATTATAGATATAGACCGTCAGATAGTGACCGATTTAGGTGCCCCATTTTCGAATACAAGCCTCAAAGAGAGTTGAAAAGTACATCGATGTTGAGTAAAATAAAATAAAATTTGCGAGTGGCTCTTGGGGATAACACATGAAAAATTTTCCGACCCCAAAATGCACTTAGGCATTCAAGAAAATATGTTTTTTTGGACTAGTAACGAAGTACGTGTGGAAAAATCGGGCAAAATCTTGATTTTTCCTTAGAAGTTAACGCCCTAATTTCAACCCTTTAGCCACTTGCTAATTAATCATATAGTGAAAACGACTTGCGTGGAAAAATGGGTAACAAATAACCTTTCGTTTTTGTTAGCAGCCACTCGTAAATTTCTTTTCATTCTACTTAAAATCGATGTACTTTTCAGCTTGTATACGAAAATGGGACACCTATACCTATCACTATCTGACGGACTAATACCAGTTGTCGATAAAGTGATGTCTATTAATGTTTGACTGCAAGAGTTTAAAAGTGTTGGTGTAATACTTTATTTAAAATAAAATAAAAGTTAAAAAATCTTTTTCTAAATTTTCTCAGCTAATGTTGTTTTATAAATTTTGTTTTTGTAAAAAAATTTTCAGCTTTTAAAAAATATTAAATCGTTGCGTAGAATTTATTACTAAGAGATAATTTGTGAATCAATGTACCTATTTAGGTACTTGGCAAACGCCTCTGACTTCTTCGAACTCAGAATCAATTTCTACACATTCTAAACTAATTTTAAAAATAATTAAAGTCCGTAAAAAAGCCGTGTGAACGCAGCGTTTATTTTCCATCATTTAACTTATCAAAAACTCTTATTTGTCAAAGATAAAAACAGGTTTTACTCGAGAAATTATAGACACAAAGTATGTTTCGTGCTAAAAAATTGTTTCGTTTAACATCCACTTAGAGCAACAATTGTAAATGATAAAAAACTAACTTTTACGAGGCGAATATGAAAAACTTGAAAGGGAACTAACGATCTGGTGTTTTACTTTTGCTGAACAATAAACAGTGGCGCCCACTGATCTGGTATTTCGGATAGCTGAAGATGTTAAAAATCTGAAAAATACCCCACTAAACATAGAAACTTATAAACACTTGCTGCAAGTTTATTTTTGACTTGCAACTAAAACCTATTTATTAACTATATGAAAAATGTATTATAAGTTTACAAATTTTAATACATAATAAGTTTTTATGAGAAAATTTATATTATTTTTGTATATTTGCAAAATAAAATTAGCAACAAATATTCTTTCATAAATTTATTTTTGAAAACTTTTTATAAATTTACATCCCATTCATAAATAAAAAGTTATAGCACTTATAAAAATAATAATAATACTACGATCCCTAATTCACCCCCGTTTAAGTGAATTTCAACCCCAAAATCTGAGCTTGTCCGGGGAAGCGATTAATTGACGTGGCGCTCCGGGCGCAATTTAACTTACCGGTGAGGAAAACCCGAAAAACCCTTTCATCATCGAAATGGTAACGCATAACGATTTTTATAATCTGGATCTCATATTAACAGAAATTTAATTTCTGCTAATACTGCAACCATCAAATCGCTTAGAGAATCATGCAAATAAATTCACATATAGTCCAGTCATTTAAGCTTAAATTAGGTAAGAATCTCGGAACTGGAGATACCCAGCTGTAAGTCTGTAAATACTTGTATATTGACACGCTAAAAGTTATTTCAAAACCTACATATGGTAGGGTGTACGCAACTATTAAATTTCAAGGTCAAATGTCACAAAAATCGGTTTTTTGCGCTTTTTTGTAAATATCTCATTTTTTATGGGTTTTTTGCTATTTGTATTTATTATCAATATTGTAGAATACAAAATTCTCTACAAATTTTGTTTAAAAAAATTCAGATTACAGTAAGAACGTAAAAGCTATGGAGCAGCAGAGAAGATGAAACAATAGTTGTACCAGTTACTCAAGAAAAATTCTTATCAAATCGAAATAACAAAGATATGCTCAATAATATGTTAATTGAAAAATTACAAGCTGCAAATATTACTACTAAACAAGCCAGAGATAATGCTGATGTTCTTATTGTTGAAACTGCAATTGAAGAATCAAATTCTGAAAAAACTGCAGTTGTAATAGGACAAGATATTGATTTACTTGTCATTTTAATTGGGCGTACACTGTCTTACGAACAAGACATTTTCTTTAAAAAAGTTGGGAAAGGAAATGTAAAAACGGGGATATACTTGACTAAAAGTTTTGATAATTATCCTCATTCCAAAACACATATTTTATTTCTGCACGCATTAAGTGGCTGTGACACAACTTCTGCGCTTTTTAAAAAGGGAAAAAATCATTTTTTAAAGTTTTTGAGAAACTGACAAATTTGAATGAACTAGCTGCAGCATTTGAGAAAGAAAATTGTTCGGCCCAGAGATTATTAGAGAGTGGAACTCAAATCTTATTGGCAGTCTATAATGCTCCGAAATCTGTGAAAAGTCTCGATCATCTTCGTTATATGCATTACGTCAAGTCTACAAAACTTAATTAACCTGTGCAGCTTTCAAATATTCCACCAACAAAAGCAGCTGCTCATCAACCTTTCAAACGTGTATATTATTAAGTTCAAACTTGGTTAAGGCATGATTTGGAACCCCAGGTATGGAGTTGGGTAATGCGAAACGATTTTCTGGAGCCTATCATGACAATTTTACCACCTGCTCCAGAAGATTTGCTAAATACAATTTTCTGCAACTGCAAGAGTGGTTGTGGTTCGCGATGCTGATGCAGGAAAGCGAGCTTGCAATGCTCTTTAGCTTGTGACCAATGTAATGGGCAAACTTGTTTCAATGCTCTACCATATCAGAGCGACATTAACGAAGATGGAACCTTTGACCCCGAAATCATGGAAGAACTTGAGAGAAATGTCGTTGAAGACGATAATGAAGACCAGTTTGAAATTTACCAGCAGCCGGAAGACGACGATGAAGATGAAGAAGATTATTAAAATTATAAATTGTAGTTTTTGTACCTTTTATTCCATTTTTTTTACTTTTAATAAAAATAAATGTATTGAATGAAATTTTTTAATAAAAAGATTAATTCATAATTTATTTGTTTTTTTTTTTTTCATCATGTAAGAATTTATTAATATTAATTAGGTTAAAATTCAAATATAATTCCTATATTTTCATTAACAATTTTGCAATTACATGGGCAGGTAAGTGTCGTTAAATAAATTAATACTAAATAAAAAGTGGATAGGTTAGGGAAAAAAATGATAAAATATAATATAATAGTTATTAAAAATTGACAAATATTTATAATCATTGATTTATCGATATATCATCAACTATATATGGCGCGTTTTCGACCGGAGGCACCGGTTGACCTGAAGTGATGCTGTGACCGCGCGCTCTCCGTCATCTATCTCGAAAACGGTTCACCGTATGAAAAATTTTTTTAAACAAAATTTTTAGAGAATTTTGTATTCTACAATATTGATACTAAATACAAATAGCAAAAAACCCATAGGAAATGAGATATTTACAAAAAAAGCGCAAAAAACCCATTTTTGTGACCTTTGACCTTGAAATTTAATAGATGCGTACACCCTACTATATGTAGGTTTTGAGACAACTTTTAGGGTGTCAATATACAAGTATTTACAGACTTACAGCTGGGTATCTCGAATTCCGAGGTGAACTTACTATAATGATTGGACTAATAGTCTATTTCTGGATTCGAAGTCACCGATACCGATCATTTATTGCAAGTTTATTTTCGTCTTACAAATAAATTATTTCTGTAAATATGTGGAAAATTTATTAAACTTTTGCAAATTTTAGTTTATATTCGGGAGTTTTTAGTATGTTTTTGAACGAACATTTATATTTTTAAATCAAGATGAGGCGAACTTTGGACCACCAATTTTACCCCACCACAATACTTACTACGGGGTAATTTATTACACATTAATTACAATAATTTATTACAATAGGAGAAACATTTGTTACACCTGCAGTTTTTAAAATATTAGGTTGTGGCCAGGTTTCGCCTGAAGCCAGGCCACACCTTTCGGAAAGGCGTTAGTTTGATAGACATGTAGAGGGGCTAGAATTTTAAAGAATAATAAAATTATTTTATTTTACGTTTTTAACCTATAAATTAGGCTATGGTAAATATCTCAGGGGTTGGGGCTTAGACTAGGTAATAAATAGAGGACTCACAACGTTGCTGAAAATCTTGTTCCATTCTGACATCAACGATATTTGACCGAAGGCGTAACAGGTTGGAAATGAAAAAACGAACTTGTATTTATGTTATTAGTACTTCATTGATCTTTTTAGGTATAAAGCAAGTTCAAAGCGTAAAATTAAAAAAAATAAATAAATAAGACACAAGAAAAAAATATATAGAAATAAACTGAATGAAATCGTTTACATAATAAAATGACTGATTTTTATTTAAATTCCGCAAAATAAAACATAATGATCTACATGTATTACAAATGATGTATTTTTACTTAATAAAGAATGACACTATCCAGATCTCCGAGCAATTACTAATAGAGGGAGCGTGAAAACGAGTTTGTAGGCGATTGTTATGTTAGCAACATCTGTAGAGGAAGTGAGGAAGCGGGCACAAGGGGGAAGGTAAACATCCTTCTTGTTCAGTGGCTTATCATTTATCTATAAAAACACACATTGTCCAAACGTTTTAATTGTAAAAAAAACTAAAAAATTTGCTAATTTTACTATTTTTAAAATGAATACCGTCATATATATGTCTAATGCAGAAAAAGAAACAAAATCACTGTAAAGGTCTAATTTTTTCAATTGAAGAATAAAACCTTAAAATAAATTTTATTATAAATACAGGAGCGACTAGTTTCGGCCTTACAGGAACATCTTCAGGCCTGTAATACAATAATCTTTAATTATTATAATAGGTTGGTCACTTACGAATAACATTAAATAGTATAAACCACAAAAATGGATCCATATTGTAGCGTTACATCATTATAGAATTAAAGCTGTGAAAATAAAAGAGCAGTGCAAACGTAACTAAAAATAAGAAAACTGAGTACGGAATCTACAAGAGATGAGAATGAGCAATTACGAATGCATTTAAATTGCTCGGGATAACAAATAAAGCTGATAATGTAGTGGTATAGTCCCCATCAATGAAGGTCTGGACATGTTAAAGAGGACGGCGTTTTCTCTGTAAATCTGGAGAATTTAAGGATGGAGGGAAGACGAATCTTGCTGGCTCAGGTGTCTATGGCTAGAAAAAGGAGCGTGTAGATGAAAGCTCCAGTAAATATCGTCACTTTCGTCTAATTTTTATTCTCACTCACCGTTTCGGCTTTATCTTCGAAATTCATTTTTAAAAGGAAATAAAAGTAATCATTCATACAAGCATATAATAAAACAACATGAATTTATTATATTTAATAAGCTAATAAACGTTAGTTTTAATGAAAAAAAACATATATGTGAGTATAAAAAATATATAAATAGATAAGATTAATATCAAAATCAATTTGAAAATACAACAGATAATAAAATGAAATAAATTAATACAAGTACATATAGAAAGTTAATAACATACCTTCTAAAAGTAAAACATTTTAAGTAGATAAATGTTTAAAGAGTTTATTCCTGAACATAACTAATCTAACGTTTTTCCCCTTTTTAATATTATGAGGGTTTTTGTAGTTGAAGTGAAAATTATAATTTATTTTGGTCCTAATAAAAATTTAAACATAGGTTATCAAAGAGTAAAATTCATAATAGAACTTTATAATCTTAAATCGTTATCAAAAATTATTAATGGTAAAACTTCAAACAATAGATTCTTAAACAAATTTCTAGTTTTTGTTTTGCAAAAGACTTTTTTGCCTTCTTCGGTTGCCTCTGCCACTTTTCTTTTAGTAGTTTCGAGGAGAAAATTCCTATGGAAACCAGTAGAACCATCAATTGGTTGGTAAAATTTTGATATTTTGAGTCTGGTAAGTCTTGATAAACTTTCTTCTTAGGAAGCTATAACCTTATGGAGAATAAAAATTTAATGTTAGATCAAAAGCTCTTAATTGAGAATTATATTTGCAAATGCCGTTTTAATATTTTCAAAAGTTCTTGGAATAGTTGTTAACAGAAACCTGCAAAAAAAATATAATTTTATTCCTAAAATATAAGATATCACACAATGCACATTCATATAATATCATTGTGCTAGAAAAATACTAGGTAGTTACTGAGACAATTTAAAAAAAGTATTTCGAGAAACTCAACTTTTAATGTCATCATTGTACTTAACTTTTTTATTACTAAATTATTATTAATGTCATTTTGTGTAGTTCGTTGTGATTTGTATAATATATATTATTAAAACCCATCGTCAATGTTAATGTGCCAAGTTTTTTTAATAATTATGTACTTGTTAAAGTAAAAACACATTTAAACACATTTTAAAGTTTTCTGGATTTCTGCTTTAAATTATCGTACAATTGAACTGACTAATTGTGTGTTTCAGTAAAGGTATATCTCTTTTTTGTTATAACAGTCTTTGTATATTGTTCTAACTTTTTAGATAATCAGAGAAAACAGTAAGACATCTTAATATATCGTAATAATTAATCTCACATCAAACGAAAAAGTAATTTTAGGATGTCCTAATAGGTTTTAACTTAAAACTAAATAAAATGTATATTGCAACTGTGTTTAAATAAATGAATGTTTTTATACCTGACTATAGCACCAGATAAACATTATTTTAGATCATAATGATCTGCATAACTCAAAATAGTCAAAATCAACATTATTTAAGTTGTTCTAGTATTGTTTTAGCATAACGATGTTAACTCCAATAATAAATATTCACATTTTTTTGGGACGTTTTTAAGGAAATTAAAAAAAAACGTGAATAATGTGATATTCTTGTTTAGTTTTGTACTATATAATATAGTTAATTAGGTAGTGATTTAGAAGCAAATTACCCAGGTAGCAATGAATATTGGCCTGATATAGAAAGTCAATATTGCCCCAAGATTACAATGTTGGCTTGACAAACTATTTCAATATTGGCTGCGCATCAAAGTGCTAACGCCTGAAAAACGAGGGCCAACGTTATATTCAAACATTAATTCAATATATTTTTTCGATAAAATGCCAATATAAGTAAACAAAATTGGATGAAGATTAACGTGTATATTGAATACAATATAGAAATTATGCCGCACGACAAACAAAACTTAATATTGAGTTTCATCATTGGTCCTATATTTGTCTTTAATTTTGCACCTACATTGTTCTATAATATTGGTTTAAGTTATGCATTCATTCTAAAAACAATGCTAGGTTAAAAACGTATTTAAATATTGGCTGCGGATCAAAGTGCTAACGCCTGAAAAACAAGGGCCAACGTTGTATTGAAACATTTATCCAATATATATTTTAGTAACTCGCCAATATAAGTAAACGATATTGAGCTTATATTAAAGTGTAGATTGGATACAATATAGAAATTATAATGCAGTACAAACCAAATTCAATATTCTTTTTCAATATTGGTCCCATTTTACGCCATCATTATCATGCAATATTGGCTTTCAATTTGAAACCAATATCGGCAAATTTATGTACAACAGGATAGGTCCAATTTTTATTGTCATACTATATTGGTATGAAATAAATACTGGAATCTAGTTTAAAACCCATTTTACCATTTAGTTTAATATCAATATTGGCATTCAATATTAATTCTCAAACCTTTCCACAAATATTCCTGGGATCGATATGAACAAAAAAGTAAAACACTATTTTTTCACTGAGCGTATATATAAAGTCATTACATATTTGTTTGTAGGATAACGCTATCTAAACTGAGCCAAATATGCATTTTATACTTATTTTTTCTGGCCAAATACTTTAATGAAAAACGCTATTTTTACATGTTTGTTTATGTTGATCCCAGAAGCCCTTTTTTCCTTATTTTACTGGGCTATACAGCTTTTAAAAGCCATTTTTAAATATTTCAATGATTGCATGTGGACGTGAATAGTATAAGGGCTATAATAATAAAACAATTATAAAACTTCATAAAAAAGTTTAATATTACTTAAAAAAAAAGGACCAACACATATTAATATTACAATAACATTAAGCAAAACAAGGAGTTAAAATTAAAAATTAAATTTTTGTTATGCAAAATACATGTGATGAAAGATCGGAAGAACTTAAAATTTACAAAATTTATTTTAATTATAATTCAGTATGCAGTAGAAACACCACAACATTATTTTCAAGATTAAATATCAATTATTTTATATTAATTACTTTAACAGAAACCCTTTCCAATGTTTGTATGTGATGACATGAACTTTAAAATACCCAATTGCTACCTCATCAGGGAAATAGTTTATCGGATTTGTATAGCAATAGCCATCTAGAAAAACATTACTTTCAGTTTGTATGACTTGGGTAATTTATCATTTTTTATTATCAAAGTTCTGTTTTTAGAACAATTATTATTGGAAAGAATATCTGAATAAAATATGTTCATTAGAAAATATTGATACATTTGATATGTTGGATATATTTGTATTAACAGAGGTGTGAGATTTCTGTTCTTTATGGCATACTGACATTCCTATTGATCATCTGTACCTTGTTCACTGAAAAATATTGAATATTGAAAATTTCAGGCGAAGTGAGAGGAGTATCACTGGATATTTCAGAAAGATCCGCTAAGTGCTATTTGACCGCCCTGTCAATTCTTCGGCACTTAACTGCACGCATCATTGTCTCGAATTTCTGAGTTCTGAAATTGATATTTTTTTAGTAAATGACATAAAAGTTATTTGAGTTTAACATTATTTATATGAGGTTTGGGCCCTGTTTCGTGTTAAACTAATACATGAATAAATACGTATAATTTTAAACATACAAAAAATACAAATTGTTTTTTACTTTCTTTACATAACAGTTGCCTGTAATGTCATTCTCTATAATTTTTGTTCTATACATAATTTCCCTAAAATGGACCGTATTCAAGAAATTTGACAAAAAGTGTAAAATTCAAATTTTTAAGAAAATTTTTAAAATAAAAGTTGTTGTGACGTCATTTTCTATAATTTTTGTCCCATACATGATTTTCCTAAAACTGTATTCGATAAATTTCAGAAAAAGTGTAAAAAGACCATCATATTTATGACTTTAGGTATGACAAATCAGATTTTTAGAATTACATTTTAGGTTAAGAAACAAATAAAAAAAAAAGAATTAAAAAATACCTATAGTAATTTTATGAAAATTGGAAAATATTTTTGGCAAGAATCCTGGATGATTCTGTAAATCCGAAAGTGGCATCACTGTCCTAAATATTACCATAGGGTACCTACGTATGTATTTTCTGATAATACATGTTTATACATTTTTATAAATTTATTAAGGTTGACGGTTCGAATCAATATTGGTCCAAGACAATCATGACATTGGTCTAATATTGGCAAATATTTCGAAATACAGTCGATTTATTCGGTTGTTTGTTAATAAACAAAAACATTGATTTCTACTTACCATTTTTCTTTTAATCCAAAATCCAGATGAAGAGGCACTTCTCAATAATGCAGAAAACTCTTTAAATAAAAAAACAAAAAATTAGCTCCCCTCAAATTTAAAAGAAAATGTGTGGAAACATAAAGCTTTAACGGTAATCCGGCATTTTACATCATGGCGTGTTACATATTTCAATTAATAGTAAAAAGACTACATCAGTTGTTATGTGGGAGGTTCTTAAAAATGTTTAAACAAAATAACTTTTATCTTAGTAATAGAAAATATTATTTCTTTAAACAATTATTCAGTGTTGCCAGAATATTTTTCTGTTATGTGTTTTACCAGTGACAGTCTGATTATATTCATAGAAAAGCAAAAAAAATTAAAAAAAATTAAAAAAAAGTGTAGCTAATAGGTACACTAATAGACACCCAGCCAAATGAAGGCATACGCACAGGCTGGGAATAAAAGTACCCACTAGCTTTTGCCTTGAGCGCACCAAATATCAGATTTTTTAAAATTGTACTAGACTGGCAACACTGACACACTACACACTCGAAATTCAAAATATTAAGTAGGTATATACCAAAATATTACAGTACAAATTATGCACTGTATGAATTTTATGCGTACAGCGCATGGTGTTTTTTTGTACCGTACCGTAATATTATGGTTTTAGAGTGTATTGGAACAGACCTGTTGTAAACTGAAGCGGGATTGCCATTTGGTTAAAGTGATCAACGATTAGAATCAATATTGGCTTGAGATAGACATGCAATTGGCCTAATATTGGCGATAATTTCAAACTATAATATATATTTTTTTTTAATTAGCAAAACAGGTTTAATAGGTGCGCGCAACTATTAACAAAGTAAACTGAAACTGCCGGATTGCCACATGTCTAAAATAATTAACGATTACATTCAATATTGGTTTGAGATATATAGGCAAACAATTGGCCTAATATTGGCAAACATTTCAAAATACATAGCTTTGAATTCTTATTTGTTAATTGACAAAAAAAGATTGTACTTACATTTTATGAAAAAACATCCCTCACTCAAAAGCACAGTTTTCACTAAACAAAATTCGTAGCTTATATTAAAACAAGTATCCGGGAGGCGTCCTGCGTCCATACAGATATGTTAATTAATATTACAAGACTGAGGCAGTGAGCAGTGAGGCAGGATGGCGCGTGGCTTGACCTGTGATCTCGTGATCACTCACGTGACTTAGGTCGGAGGGGTGGATAAGGTTGTTTCATAACAGCTCTGGTTAAACTGGGACTAGCTGCTAGTTTGTTTTTATACATTTTTGCCTAGTAAAATGTTCGAAACCTAATAATTTTAATACAATAATAATTGTCCAGAACATTTATTTGGTTTGAGTAAAATATTGTGATGTAGTGGTCAAATTCGTAGGTATATATTGATATTAGAATTTATTTGCAAAATTAATACTTTTCTAATATAGGTAGTAGGTATTTATAAAAATTTCCATAAACTAAAAATCAGCTATTTCCATATTAAATTATTACCTTTATATTTTTATAATTTGAATATTTAACTCTTTAGTTGTTCTAAAAAAATGCAAAATTTGACTTCTCGTCTCGTCCCACAACGCATTTTTTAATGGATTATTGAAACAAAATCTCTTTTTATGCAAACAATTGAACAATTGAATTATTTGTCCAATATGAGATGGAAGAAACTAATTCTCCAACATTGGTACTATCTAAAAAATTTAGTTTAAAACCTTGATAGAAAATCAATAAAAAACTACCATTATATGCTATATTGAACCCACATTGCAAAAAAATGGTAAATTATATTGGATTAATATTAGAAAAATGGCGCTGCCAATATGAACATTAAAAAAATATGTTGTGCTGATATTGTTCATATGTTTTAAATCAATATTGTTTTGATATCAGACTGAATTCTGTTGCCAATATAGGCTACTGCTATTTTGTCATCATTAAGAGAACATAGCTCTCTAACATTGGCAATATCAACAAAACATAGTTTAAACCTAAATAGAAAATCAATAAAAATCCAATAAATTACCATCATTTGCCATATTGCTCCCACATTGGAACAAAAATGATAAATTATATTGGATTAATATAGAAAACATAGGCGTTGCCGATATTAACATTAGAAAAATATGTTGGACTGTTATTAATCCTTTGTTTAGAATCAATATTTTTTTAATATTATTATATTAATACAAATTAATAAATTCTTTAGCCTACTCCAATATTTACATTATAGACAGAACATAGCTCTCCAACATTGGCACTATGTACTAAACAAAGATTAAACCTACATAGAAAATACAATAAACTACCAATATTTGCTATATTTCATCCACATTGGTACAAAAGTGATACTGTATATTGGAATAATATTGAAAAAATAGGCATTGCCACTATGAACTTTAGAAAAATATGTTGGGCTGATATTAATCATATGTTTTGAACAAATATTTTTTTTGATATAAAATTGAATTCTGTTACCAATATGGGCAACTGCTATTTTTTCATCATTTAGAGAACATAATTCTTCAAGATTGGCCCTATCTATAAAACAAATATTAAACCTAAATAGAAAATCATTAAAAATCTAATAAACTGCCGTTATTTACTATATCTCACCCACATTGGAACCAAAATGCTAAATTATATTGGATCAATATTGTGAAAATAGGTGTTGCCAATATAAACGGTAGAACCATATGTTGGACTAATATAAGGGCAATATTATAAAGCAATATCTTTTAGTCATAACATGAAGTTCTTTTGCCAATATTGGCTGCAGGTCATTAATATTGGTCCAAGTTTCAAATATGGAACCAACATTTTGCCAAGCCACAGCCAAGATTCATTGCTACCTGGGTATGTTCTATTTATAGAATAAAAAATCACTCATAATATCTAAATATTTATACCTATTTATATTTTGGACAGGAAGACTATTTTATGTTTTTGGCTCTGAATACTTTTCTTAAGAATTTTAAAACCTTCCTTAGCTCTTTTGGGATATTCCATGCATATCTTAGAAGTTCATTTAGTTTAAACCTAAAACAAATTAAGTACAAAAAATGAACATTTAAACAATACACAAAATTAGTCTTTTAGATTAGTTAAAAAAAAGTGTCAACAAAAAAATAGCTATGCCTTTTTCCTTAAACATTCTTTTTGAAAGAAACTTAAGTTTCTCTACTTACTTGCTGTTTTAGTATTTTAGTAGCAGATGAATATAGTGTAGAAGTAGTGACAGGATTGATTATTATACTTCTTTTGTCGAAATTGCATTTTTCTTTAATATTTTCCTTCCCTGAGATCTGTAATAAAAATGCATTAGCATAAAAAGTTATTCAGGTGGTCACTTGTTGAATTCCTATATTTTGGAACCATGTATTTCTTTCTCATATCAAGAAAAGGAAACCTAAAAAAATAACAATAAACTTTACAAAGAGGTGATATTAAAATAATAATAAGTAATTAACCTTTACTATAATCATTATGAGACGGATGAAGACGAACGTAGCTGGAGTGTACTGGAGTGTACTTGCTCTTAATTTTAATTTTTCGATAAGAAAATAAAGAAGTTTAATTGCAAATTAAAGGTGATTGCCTAATGCACCGCCTCTGATAATTAGGTTGTGTCTGTACTTACTTATGATATTATCTTGAAGAAGCATTTTCAACAGGCCTTTTACACATAAAGCATGTTTTCACCATATTATTAGAGATAATAAATCTTAAATATACATTTACAACCTTTACAACGTTATAAATAATAATATTTTCCGTAAAATACAAATAAGAAATTGACATGTGTCAGAAAGTGTCAGAACTGGCGCTCACAGAAAACTTCTGGCGCTGTCAAACTTGGCAACGCTGATTAAATAAGCCAATTATAGAAGAGGTATTTTCCCCCTCGGGGGGAGTAGATGTTGCTACTAACAAAATTAAGCGCGGGGAAGGGGGGAAGACTCCCTCTAGTAGTAATTGCTCGGAGATCCAGATAGCACAGACACAGAGACGTTTTTTCACGACGTTCGTGACGTTTTGAAGATCTACGCTAATATCCAAAAGATGTTTTAAAGGCATCTATAGGACGTACTTTGTTACAAAACAAAGCGCCTTTAGGACATTTAATTTTAAATGTCTTGAAAACAAACCGTATTGGACGTGTTTAAGTCGTCTATTTAGTTGATGGAAATTTATTAAAAAAAAATAAATGAATACTTGTCTACTATTTTTAATATTGTTTAATATACATCATTAAACTATTAAAACTGACACAGAATAAATATTATTTTACAGTGTTGGATAAAATAATTAAAAAATTACTTCAAGTACTTGTTAATATGAGAAACTATTCCAGTTTGATCGATTTAAAAATTTCTTTTATGGTATTAATTTTAGCCAAATCATCTGTAACTAATGTCTCCGTAGCATATAATTTTGTTGAGTGATTGTTTTAAGGTTTACTAGTTCCGGTATACCACAGTACCAATAGTTTCAAATAAATAATATAAAAAGACAATATATAAAAAACACAACCACACAGTAATGACAATGTCCACAGACTGTCGCTAAAAATATTATACAATGGCTGTCCTAAAAAGATAACAGCTAGAGGAAGAACACAACTCGATACGCTCGCGCGAGACTCCAATCAGCCAATGACAATGACAAATGACGATCTAAGTGGGTAATATATGGTAATATGTACGGACATAAATAAATTATAAAAGTTATATTGATACAATCTAAACCGGTGGCTTTCGTTTTAATCCGTAGTATAAAATTTGCTGCGTCCAATTCCGTAATGGGATGAAATTTAAATTTGGATTCAAAGTTAGTTTTTAAGTTATTCCTATAAAACTGGATGGTATTTTCATGTGGTAAATTGCTAACGCTATTTATAGTAAGAAAATGATTGTTTATCGAGTTTGAATCTGTATGAGAATTATATGTATTATTTTGAT
>OV651814.1:76355918-76387336 GCA_927349885.1 Psylliodes chrysocephalus | reverse complement strand
TGGGTAAAAGGTCACTGTGGCATTGTTGGGAATGAAATAGTTGACTAATTAGCCAAACAAGCAACACTATCTTCAAATTTATCAACATTTCCTTCTATGATGATCTAGTCAGCACAATTAAACACCAACTACGTCTGGACTGGGAGAATTTATGGATAAATTTTACATCATCATCCAAAAATCATTACGGTACTATACACCCCTCTTTACCAACAAGAATATCACATTTATCAAATTATAATTTACACAGAAAACATGCGGTCACCATTACACGTCTAAAATTGAATCATGGAAGATACCCTGCTTATCTTCACAAAATTGGAATAGCACCATCTCCGCTTTGCGAATGCGAGAATCTTTCGATATGTGATATGAACCACATTTTATTTTCATGCACTAAACACTCAATGGAGAGGACAGATTTTATCAAAACATTAATTGATAACCTGATACCGATGCCAACCAACTTAACTCTCTTACTCAGCTTACAAAACAAAAAGATTTTCGGTGCCCTTATTAATATTTTAAATATTATTAGACTTAACATTTTTTTTTTTTTTTTTTTTTTTGCATAGACTCTTTTGTCATACAGCCAGTCACAAAATGAAAGAGGTAAATCATTAAATATTTCATTTCAAATAACAAGAGGATTAAACGGGGACACTCGCTTCTCGCCTAGGGACCCATCAAGGCATTACAAAAAAACAGACTACACTAGGTCACGGTAAGGAGGTAAAACAAAACAATAGGAAAAAAAACAAAGGTAACGAGTCTAAGAGAATTACTAATCACAAGCGTATACCTGATTCCATTAAAAAATTAATCAAGCAGTCATCAATGTTTGTGTAATTGGAGGACAATAAACTTTGGATATTCCAAGGGGAGCATATTTTGCATTTAAGCAGGTCGTTATATAGCTTGTCAGAGAATTTTTTGTTTTTAGTATAATTACAGAAGATATGGTCCAGATCTCCTTTTTCATTACACGTCTCGCATTGGTCACTTTCAGAGACTTTAATTTTGTATAAATGGCTAGGATAACAGGCATGACCAAATCTCATCCTAATCATTGTCGATATGTACTTTCGTGGTATTTTATAATGCTTGTACCAAGGGATCTTAGGAATGTTTAACTGAAGAGTCGTATACCTCGTTGGGTTTGTAAAACAATATTCCTGCCACAAGTGTTGCCATTTATTGAATTGATTTCTTTTTAATATTGCAGTGACATCAGAAACAGATAACTTATATGACGTATTAGAACCTGTTACAGAGCCTTTTTTGGCCAACAAATCTACATGTTCGTTGTACTTCAGCCCAATGTGAGCTTTAATCCAAATAAAATGCACGTTCTGGTCTCTTTCTGAAAATGTTTGGATGAGTTTCTTAATTTTTATTACAAAAGGGCAACTCGATGTATTAGGAAGCCCATTTTTTTAATAGATGTTAAAACAGAGAGGGAATCTGATAGAATAACTATCGTTTCTCTGTTGCAGGAAGAGGCGTAAATAAGTGCTTCGTAGATAGCTGCAGCTTCCGCAGTATAGATGGAATATTCTTGTCTAATTTTAAAAGATTTTTCTATGTGCTCTTTAGGTTCAAAGAAAGCAGAGCCTACGCCATTAGCTGATTTGGACGCGTCCGTATATAATATTAAGGCATCTTCAAAATTATTTAAGATAGAGAGTAATATATTGCTACTTATAGATATATTTTCTTCATAGTTTGGTTTAATAAAGGAAATGTCTGAATAAAAGCTAAAAAAATCATTAATTTCAGGGTGGTGGGTTGTTTTATACAGAGCACTTACAATATTGCTATTGTTTTGTAAAGCGAGACAAAGGGGTGGGGATTTTTTTTTAACCCAATATTTATTAGTCAAATCATAAATATTTAATATGATAATCTGATGAAATAATTTAGGATTATTGGTATAGACTTTAATTAACATTTTTTCATTGAGGTAATTTCTTCTTATTTCCAAAGGAGGTTCCAGAGCTTCCACGTGTAAGGGTTGAATGAGAGTAGACTTCATGGCACCTAAAAATGTCCTTAGAGCAGAGTTTTGAAAAATATTGATTTTGTTTAATAGATTATTACTAGCAGAACCATATAATGTACATCCGTAATCCAGGATAGAGCGAATATAAGCTCTATAAAATAATTGAGCAATTTCAATATCAGCACCCCACCAAGTCTTACTAACCGATTTTAAAAAATTTACTCCTTTATTGCACTTATTCAGCATATTATCAATATGGGATTTCCACGTCAGTTTCCTGTCCAGAATCATACCCAAGTACCTCGCTTCATTTTGAATCATGAAATCGTCGGGTCCAAACATGATGTTATTCATATTAGGTGAATTGTGTCTTGTAAAAATACATATCATAGATTTGTTAACTGATAATTCAAAGCCATTTGTGGTCAACCATCTTTGTAAAACTAAATAAATATTTTTTAGGTTTTCTAAGGCGGTTTCAATTTTTTTGTGTTCAGTGTAAATACAGAAATCGTCGGCATATTGTACAATATTAAATGATAATGTATTATTTATTTGAATATTATATAAATCAGTTGTGTACATATTAAATAAAACAGGGCTCAAAACAGATCCTTGAGGTAACCCTTTATTATTAAGTCTAGGGCCTAACACAGATTGATTTGTTCGCAAGTAAATTGATCTGTTGGTGTAAAAATTTATAATACTGATTGCAAATTGTTTTGGGATATGAAATATTTTAATCATTTTATCTAGGAGAAGTGGCAAAGACACAGCGTCATATGCACCTTCGATGTCAAGAAAAAGGACAGGTAAATAATTGTTTCTTGAGAAATTGTTTTGAATATCTACCACCAAAGTACTTAAGGCATCCATTGTGCCAAAACCCCTTTTAAAACCATACTGATTTTCTGGAAGAAGCTTTTGTTGCATTAACCACCATTCCAACCTAAACTTAATCATCCTCTCTAAAGTTTTAAGAACACATGAAAGCAATGATATGGGTCTATAAGATTCAGCTAAGTTAGGGTTCTTCCCTGATTTAGGTACGGGTACAACAATAATTTTTTTAAATACTTCTATGTTAACGCCTTCAATTATTATTTGATTAAATATATTTAAAAGTAGATTTTTAGCAGTGTCTGGTAAATTAAAGAGCATAGGGTATTTAATTTGGTCATAACCAGGAGAAGTATTGTTGCGGTTATCAAGTGCAAAATCCATTTCTGTTCGTAAGAAAGGGAGTAATAGGAAATGATTAGAATCAGTAACTTTAGGTATTGGGGTGCTTACAAACAGGGGTGCAATTTTATTGTAAAAGTCGACTAACCATATATCCTCTAGGGATGAGAATTTGGGGTTATTTACTGATTTCCTTGACATTTTTTTTGCTTGATTCCAGATAACGGTGGATGGAGTTTGTTTGTTTAAAGAGGAACACCATTTGATCCAACTCTGTTTAGCTTTAAGCTTTAAAAACCTTTTAGTACGAGCACTGGCTTCCTGACACTTGACAAAATTTTCATAAGAAGATGTTTGCTTATAAAGAGTTAAGGCGTTTTTCCTATCTTCAATAGTTTGGTCGCATTCCACATCCCACCAAGGAGGAGGAGGTCGTTTTTTGGCTTTATATGGTTTGTATTCTGGGATGGATTGGTGAGCTGCATTGTCAATGCAACTCATTAAAAAATTGTACTTTTCACTAGCAGTTAAAGCATGAGGTGGATTATCATTTATATATGTTTCAATTAATTGTGTGTATAAAGGCCAATTTGCTTTCTTTAAATTCCATTTACTTTTAGGGTAAATTATATCATTATTTTTTTCTGTATTTTCGATGTCTATTTTAATAACGAAGTGATTTGATCCTAATGTATCTACATCTACCGCCCAGTTGGTTTTATTAAATATTTGTGGTGAACAAAAGGAAATATCTATCATAGAAAGGCTCCCAGGACGAGTTTGACAAGTAGGTTCGCCATTATTCATTACTATTAAATCTAAATCATGTACAGTATTTAAAATTTGTTGACCTACAGAATCGTTTTTTGCAGAACCCCAAATAGAATTATGCGCATTCATATCGCCTCCAATAATACAAGGTTGGTTAATTTGTGAGAATAACTTGTGCCAATCTTCAGTTTTAGTTTTAGTTTGTGGGCATCTGTATACCGAGAGAAAATTTAAATTGCTGTTGTTATATTTTATTTTACTCGCATGTGGGACTTGACATTTGAAACTTAGTTTTTACTTTTAATAAGTTTCTGTGTTAAAATTTACATCGCACCCACGCAAGGATGGCTTTTTGATTCCCTGCAAAAGAGTTTTGTACCAAGCGAGCTTATGGGTTTCTGCTAACAAACCAGTAATTGTAGCACCAGTTCCACGTGATTTTGGCCGGCTGAAATCTTTCGAGGGCAAACTTATCCCAAAATAGATTTCAAATCCTCAGGTTAGTAAAGGAACTAATCAAATGTAGCTTTAAAAGGGGCTCTGTCTGAAGATATACAGCTGTAAAAAACTTCCCTATACCATATTTGCTTATTTAAAATATTCAAGTACGGTAATAGTTTTGAATTAGGTATATAAATTATTTAAATAAAACTTTGTATTTTAAGTTTATTCATTAGTTTATTTACATAATCTATTATACAGGGTTTTTCTTTGGGAAAGGGAAATATTTTAACACTATATAGAATATAGAGGTCACCTAGGAAATCACAAAAACCCACATAATATGGGTCTTGCGACCTTTATAACCGAGTTACCGGGTGTTTTTTGAATTTGGCCCATTTTTTCCGTGCTCCATAACTTTTGAATCACTCAGTATATTTTTTTTTATATTTGAGCATAAAAAACTGAATGTATTTGCAATTCAATTTTTAAAAATTTGATGTATAGGGTGTTGTTTTAAGGTGGGTAAAATTTTAATAATGTTTGTTATGCCTAATCTAAATTTTGAATTTTTTTAATAGGTCGATAAAGGTGTAGGTATACTAAATATCAAAAAAATATACTGAGTGATTCAAAAGTTATGGAGCACGGAAGAAATGAGCCATATTCAAAAACACCCTGTAACTCGGTTGTAAAGGTCGCAGAACCCATACTATATGGATTTTTTGAGATCCCTTTGACGACCTCCATATAGGGTTAAAATATTTGCCTTTCCCAATGAAACACCCTCTATATCGGACGTTACTAGAAGAAGCAAAATATACAATGAGAACACAGCTTTGGTAATTATTTTAAAGTATTTTTACGAATAATCTTTTGTCAAAAGTAAACAAGTTATATATCCAAATATAGGAAATTTTATGCTCTCTATTCACCGAGGGAAATTTTTTGCTATGGTAGCAGAAAATGTATTAACCCTTAAGAAAAACTCTATTAAAATAGGCGACAGCCAAAGTACTTTGCTACGGTTAATAAATTCACTTTTTTGGAATTACTTTTTAGTCCCTAAAAACTTACTTTTTAGTTTTTATTAATTTTAGTGGTTAGAAAGTAAAATTTTACTCATTAAAAAGTAGTTTTTTATGGTTAAAAAGTAGGTTTTTAGTGGTTAAACAGTATTTTTCTTGCAGTTAAAAAGTATTTTGTTACCTTAAAGAGACAGTTTTAATTGTTAAAGAATTATTTTTTATCTCTTAAAAATAGATTTTACTGATTAAAGATTAGGCTTTTAGTGTTTAAAAAATAGTTTTTATTAATTAAAAGTAGTTTTTATTGGTTAAAAATTAGGTACTGATTAAGAAATTACTTTCTTTGTAATAAAAAAATATAATTTTACCTTTAAAAGGTAGTTTTAATTGATAAAAAATTAATTTTTACCTTTAAAAAATTGTTTTTAGTGATTAAAAAGTAGTGTGTAGTGGTTTAAAAGTAACCTTTTACCTTTAAAAAGTAGATGTTAAGGATTATACAGTTAAGTTTTACCTTTAAAAAGTATTTGTTGATGGTTAAAAGTAAATTTTGCTATTTAGGGCTGGTTTCTTCAGCTCGTAGGCCGTTTTTTCTATAAAAAATAAAGCTCAGTTAAAGTCGAAATACAAGACTGTTCTGCATGTATTAAATTTTCAGATTTACCAAGGATAACTGAACTTTATATTTGTTTATAATGAAACCAGTTCTATAAAAATAGAAAAATTAACTTTTTAGCCGTGCATTAGAAACTATATATATAATTATTAGAGCAAACTTTACCTAATATATACCTACCTATATAATTTACATAAATTTTTATTTAACCTGTGGTGGAAATATAGATCAACAAAAATAAAAGAGACGATTATTTTGTAATAAATATATTAGTTATATTGCTAAATATTTCAAAAATGTATTTGAATTTTAAAAATTCAGGTTATCTAATATAAAATTGTTATTTGATAATTTAAACTTATTTGTCTTTAGACGTATAATAACGTAAGGCATATGTATCAAGAAATTTCAAATGAGCAGTTTAGTAGCTTTAAATTAATCCGGTATTTATTCTTTGCGAAAAATCCTAAAAGAAATTTTATTCTAAAAATATTATTTTCTGTTTATTATAATATAGAATAGAATAAGAAAATCCATGCCATTAGGATTATTAACTAAAATAGGAAGGAACATAAAAACATAACATTCTTCTATCTACCAGGTGGGCCATTCCAAACGATCCTTCCTTAATATCTAGAAAAAAAAATTATATTTTATTAATACTATTATAATTAATTGGACGTTTATGAAGAAAGGATTTATTAATCGAAAATATAAAATATATTAACTCTGACAATACAAAATATATGTCTGACAATTCTATAAAAATTGATGTCACGCCTATCCAAAATAAAATATGAGGGTAACTCAAAAATTATAAAATACAAGGTGAGTTCAACTTATTTACAACATCCTCCCACCTTTGCAATTACCGAATTGCAAACGTATTATTTTAACTTTGATAACGGTCGGGACTCTTTACTATTCTTCCATATCTTGTCGTAATTTCCTTATTCTTTCTTGTTCCTTGATTCTGTTCTACTTCAGGATTTAGTTTTGTAATTTCTTCAATGCTGTTTTCTTTGCCTTTCTCCTCTTCCGTGTTTGTCTTGGACTGGCTTTCGGGGTAAGTTTTATTCAGCTGACTGCTTTTGGTTTCTGACTTGGACATTTCTAATGGATACAGTCTTTGGAATGGTCTTAGTAATTCCACTCCATTAACTTTAATTCGAGCTACTCGTGCTATATTGTCTCTACCAGGGTGTATCGAGATAATTTTGGCTAATGGCCAATTAACTCTTTTTTTATTGTCTACTTCTAAAAGAACTACATCTCCTACTTTTATTTCAGACGTTTTTCTTTTACCATGATGTATCAGGTTTGCTAGGTATTCCCTTCTAAATCTACTTCTTAAACCATCTCTCAGTTTTTGTAGGTACTTGTGTCTTTTAACTAATTTCTGCCTATCTATATAATCTAGATCTGGTGCCTCGCTTGTAGAAAGAGTTTGTAGAAAATTTAAGGGCGTTAAAGGTACCAATTCTTCATTTTCTGACACATACGTTAATGGTCTAGAATTAACAATCGCTTCGCAGTCACATAAAATAGTCATCATTTCTTCATAGTTAATTGAAGCCTTTCCTAGATTGCGTCTTAAAAGTTCCTTTGCTATTCTAACAATTCGCTCCCACCATCCTCCCCACCAGGCAGTGGTAGGAGCAATAAAAATCCATGAAATTCTTTTAACTGAAGAATATTTTAAAATTTCGTCCCAATTGATTTTGTTGAAAAGATTATTTGCGCCTACAAAACTCGTACCATTATCAGAGTATATAGTTGAAACTCTTCCTCGTCTGGCAATGAATCTTCTCAATGCTAATATGAACCCCTCCGTTGATAATGTTTTCACAAGTTCGAAGTGTACAGCTCGATATACTGCGCAAGTGAAGATCAAAATCCAAGCCTTATCACCGTTCTTCAAGTGTAATGGGCCAGCATAATCCATTCCTGTAATTTCAAAAACTGATGCATCTTTAACTCTATTTTCTGGTAATGGAGCAAATGGCGTTTCTATTGCTTTCTGACTGTGACGTCTGCAGATGTTGCATTTGGATACTATTTGTTTTACCGTCTTCCTTCCTCTTAGAATCCAAAACTCTTCTCTTAAAATGCATAATAAAGTTTGAACCCCTGCGTGTGCTGAAGTTAAATGTTTTTCAAATATAAGTTTTAAAACTATTTCATGATTATACGGCAATAAAACGGGATATCTAAATTGATTTGTGTCTTGTCTGAACAGCAGTTTAGTCTTTACTCGGATCAATCCATCGTTACCTTTTAAAACTTGTAGATTATGAGTAGTATCCATTTCTATTTTTCCAGAGCTTTCTTCTTGTATTAATTTTAATAGACAAAATTCTGCTTCTGTAATCTCTACGTTTCTCAATTCTCCAGAGGAACTGTTACTTCTTCTTACATTATTGTAAAATCTAAAAATCCATCCAATCGTTCGAATTATTTTTGTATATTTAGAAAAATAAGTAAACCTATCTGTAAATCTTTCTTTTTTCAATAATACTGTCGAAACTACGGCTTTCTTTTTCTCAAGATATAATAATTCTTCATTACATAATATTTCCGATTTTGGCCAGAATTCGTTTGGTAATTTCAACCATTCCGGACCTTGCCACCACTGTGACTGTAATAGTTGTTTACCACTACACCCTCTTGATGGCAAATCTGCTATGTTTAAAGATCCTGGCACATGAAACCATTCCTCAGGTCGTGTGAAAGATCTGATTTCTTTAACGCGGTTTCCTACGAACGTGTTCCAATTTTCTTTTGTCTTGATCCAGGTCAGTGCTACCATAGAATCCGACCAGTAAAAGGTGTCTAACTCTCTGAAAAAATCAGTTTTCTTTACGGATTCACATAATCTGACACCGATAAGTGTTGCCATCAACTCCAACCTAGGTAATGTGATGGTCGATTTTATTGGAGCTATTCTCGACTTTGCTTGTACTAACTGTACAGAGGTATTGTCTGCAAACTCTGCTCGAATAAAAATACACGCTGCATAAGCAACCTTGCTACTGTAACAAAATACATGTAACGTTACATTTTTCGCATTGTCTATTGGAAGTACTGAGAGCATTCTCGGAACTATACAAAGGTTCAACCATGAAATCTGTTTAAGCCAATTTTGAAATTGTTCAATTATGTCTTTAGGCAATTCTTTGTCCCACCCAATACTTAATTTCCAAGTACTCTGCAGTAAGATTTTTGGAACTAAAGTTACTGGACACGTAAATCCAATTGGATCAAACACCCTATTAGCTATCGAAAGCAAACCTCTCCTTGTATTAGGTGTTTCTCCTAACTGAGCTAAAGTATTTACATCGCAAAAAAGTGTGTCATTCTTAAAATTCCAGGATAAACCTAGTACTGGACAAATAGACTGATGAGAAGTGATATCCGGGTTGGCCTCTCCGAAGGAGTGAACCCAACCTCTTAAATCAAACTGTGCACTCGACATGATAATTTTAGATTCATTTATAAACTTTTCCAATTCAGTCTTATTTTTGATGCTTGTGATGCAATTATCGACATAAAAGGCATGTTTTAGTTTACTGGCAGTTTCTTTTAAATGATCTGGAACTCTTTCCAAATGATACAAAATTGTAGCAGCTAATAAGAAAGGGCTAGAAGAAATGCCGAATACAACCCTACAATGTTTAAAGAATTTAATTACAGAATTTTTGTAATTTTCCCACCAAAGAAATTTCAAATAATTTCGATCTCTGTCTATTATGCTAATTTGTAAAAATGCTTTTTTAATATCTGAAACTACACCTATGGAACCTAGTCTGAACTGTAACAGAATCGTAGGGATCAATTCAATTAAATTCGGTCCTTTTTCTAAACAATCATTTAAAGAAACGTTATTTTTGTCTTTTGCGGAGGCGTCAAAAACTGGTCTGATCTTAGTAGTGACACTAGATTCTTTAATTACTGCATGATGTGGTAAAAAATAAGAAATATTGGAAACCTCTTTAATTTCTTCTATAATACCTAGCTGTTCCCATTCTTTAAAAACATTCTCATAGTCATTAAATCTATTTAAACTAACAAGTTTCTTTGTCGTCGATAATAATCTTTGCTTAGCTATCTCAAAATTACTTAAGATATGTGGATGACCCTCAATAAACGGGAGATTAACTTCATATCTATTATCCTTATTAACAGTTATATTATCTATGAAATTCTGCATCACTTCAGATTGTAACTTTTCTTTACTTTTAACTTCAGAAGGATCCCTAATACCTAACATTTCTAAACTCCACAAATCTGCAATGGAACTAGAGCTCAGAAAGGTATAACTCAAGAAAATATTTGATTTAATGCTCTGTTTCCCTATTATAGTCCACCCCAGATATGTACAAATTGCAAACAAATCATAATCAACCCTTTCTACGGCCCCAGTAAGAAGATGACCAATGACATCTGCCCCTAAAAGTAAAGCTATGTCTGAGAAACTCGGTTCTAAGTCAGAAATAATGATATTTTTTCTTTTTAGGTATTCTATGCAACGTGTATTTTTTAACTTCGGTAAATAATTGCATATCTTAGGCTGTTCTAAGGCCGAAACATTTATTTCAAAAGAATTATGTAAACTTTGGACTAAAACGTCATACAGGTTATGAACTTTTGGCATGGATTCTGCTCCTCCGAAAACACCCTGTATAAATACTTCATCTCCAATTTTCTGTAAATTCATTTCTTTAACATAACTTGACGAAATATATGATTTTTGAGATGCACTGTCCAGTAAGGCTCTAACTATTTTAGATTCTTTCCCTTGAATAATTCGAACAAGAATTGTTTGTAGTAAGGTTTCTGTGCCACTATTTACGCTAGTAAGAATTACTTCATTACTGTTATTTTTATTATGAATCGTGCTCTCTGTAATTTCCTTTTGAGAAACCTTCTTAGAATCTAATTCTGGACACAAAATTGGATAATGTTTTTTGGAACATATTAAACATCTTATAAACATTTTACACTTTTTAATGTTGTGATATGGTTTCAAACAAGCAAAACATCCATTTCTTTTTATTACTATTTCCTTTCTCTCATCAAAGGGTAATTTTTGTGCCTTTAAGCAATCTTGGCTTAAATGTGATTTTTCGCAGAATATACAATTTGAATTCGGCTTACCTTTCCCTTTCTTAGTGTCACTAAATAGAGTAGCTGCAGTGTTTTGTTCTTGTTCATTTAACCTTGACTTAAACTTACTTGTGCCATGTAGTTTTACTGTTTCTTTCGTCGATGTGAAGCTGGTACGGGCTAACTGCATCCTACTTTCACTTGCCACTTCATGTTTGAGGAAATCTAACAACAAATTCAAATAATTATTAGAATCAATCTTATTATTCTTCTCTAAATCTCTTCTTAACGGAGTTCTGTGTCTTTCCCAAGCTTGAAGGATATTCTCTGGCAAGGCCGACTCGACTAATGGATAAAGCATAGCTGCGTACTTATCTGTTGTAACACCTAATGTCTCTAATGAACGTAACTGAGTTTCGAGTGTATCGTATAAGCTAGATAATGACATACCTGCATCATTTTTCATAGTTTGTTGTAAAACTAGACTAAGGAGTTCTCTTACGTACACTTCAATCAGCAACTCGTCCCTAGCAAACCTATTCTTCAACTGTTCTAATGCCTTTTTATAATTTTCTCCACATGGAGGGAAACTTTCAACAAGTCGTCGTGCTGCAGACCCAGGAAGAGTAGCTTGAACTAAATAGAGTATCTTATCTTCAGTTGGGATTTCATTATCTTCATGAATCTTTTTGAACTGACCCCAAAAGCCAATCCAATTTTTTACTTCACCGTCGAATCTTGTGAATTCGAGTTTTGGTAGACGAAAATTTCTGTTTTTGTTTATTTCAACTCCACCTGACGAGTTTACGCTGCTTGCTTCTTTCTGGTTCTGATTTGAGTTGAGATAACTGACCTCTGTTCGGTACTTTGTAAATTCGTCTCTGTATAGCTCAACGGATGTCCATTCTTCTTGGTAGTCTTCATCGTTCATATCACTGCACAGTATTGATTCTCGTATATTCTCGTCCAATATGAAAAGTCTTTCGCTCTTATCTTCTAGCTGATTCATTTTAACTGCAATGTCTTTCTTATTGATTGTAGATTCCTTCAAAAGACGGTCAATATCGCTACAAAGTCTTTTGAAGGAAGATCGTAACTGAGTTCTTTCTCTCCGGAGTCCTGTCACGGTCGCCATAATATAATTAATTGGACGTTTATGAAGAAAGGATTTATTAATCGAAAATATAAAATATATTAACTCTGACAATACAAAATATATATCTGACAATTCTATAAAAATTGATGTCACGCCTTAGATAAAAGAGACCGATCTAAGTGTCACGCCTATCCAAAATAAAATATGAGGGTAACTCAAAAATTATAAAATACAAGGTGAGTTCAACTTATTTACAACAACTATGTCAAAAACGCAAATTTCGAATTTTTATAAACTTGAGCACCAGTCGTGGATCCTAGAAACCCCCTCCCTCCCCTAGCTCAGTAAGTTAAGAATTTAGATAAAAATTAATGTCAGGTATTTTTGAGAAATGTTTAAATTTAGGTTTTTAAGGTCTGTAAAAGCTAAGGTTATACTGTTAAATGCAATAAAAAATGAATTAGTCTCCCGAATTCTTTATCAAACTGTCAAAATTCATTAAAAAAAACTTACTTTTTGGTCCCTAAACACGTACTTTTGAGTTTTTATTAATTTTAGTGGTTAGAAAGTAAAATTTTACTTACTAAAAAGTAGTTTTTTATGGTTCAAAAGTAGGTTTTTAGTGGTTAAACAGTATTTTTCTTGCAGTTAAAAGTATTTTGTTACCTTGAACAGGCAGTTTTAATTGTTGCAAAAAATGACTCAGTCTCCCGAATCCTTTGTAAAACTGTCAAAATTATTTAAAAAAAGCTTAAGCCGGAACATTTAACACAGAAAACATTTGGGGCATGCGCATTATCAATTTCCAAACAAAATTAAATAAAATAAGGTATACCTAAAAAATAAAAGTTTGCCATCTTGTCTACTAATTCTTATTTCTTATTCTAGGTTATTTCATGTATACCTAAACGCTCTACAGATGTGCATGTTTAATTTGCCAAAAAGTGGTACAAAAAAAATTATTACAAAACATTTTTGTTTTCGATTTCTTAATTTAATAAAAATATCAAAAAACAATGCCATACATGTGTTTTATTAGAAATATCTGTTAACGTCACTGGAACAAATAATTTTAATCTTAAACATTTAAACCTCAAAATAGCCTCCAAGTTTCATCAAAATAGAAAAAGGAATTTCTGATATCTTAATGAAAAAACTTTGCAAGATTTTTCGCTTTATCTACTGTTTTTTTCCTTAATTAACGTTAAAGTGAGGGGTCAATACATTTGAAACCGATAAATTAGTAGATATAAAATACTTTTATATTATACGTTATGTACTTACCCTTAAAATTTTCAACAAAATCTTGAAGTCCCAATTAGTCAGCTTCTCTGTGTAATCCATTGGAAAACGAACACAACTTATGCAAAATTATTGCAAAAATGGCGTCAGACCTACGATTTCACAACGTAAAAAGGCGGGTATAGATCTGAGCACGTACGCGTATGAGGCAAGCCGAGGCCGAACCAAATGCCTCGTGCGACGCATTTTGTATACACGAATGGAGGACGCACGAGGCGCTGTTCGCCACTGATCCAGTAAATTTGCGAGCACGCAATCGTATATCCAGAACATTCGTAAAATTAAAACAAAAATGAAGGATGAGGATGACGTCGCGGAATTGAATGCATGTTTTATTATTTTATTCGACACATTAAAGAAAAAAGGAGAGAAAGGAATCGATGACTGATTTCCTACCAATAATATTCTTTTTTATGGTGTTGTAATAGAACTGGCGTTTTGCTCTCTTAAGGTATCACGCTGATTATTTAAATCCAAGAGAAGCAAAACTTTTTCCTGGTTCCACTACATGCAAAATACATCCTAAAAACTCACTATAATCTGTAAGATGATGTATGGTACAAATTCTACGTCCAGACTGAGCACGTACTGCGCATTGCCTTCCTTTGATGTACCGCTAACCAACTGATCGGGGCGAGGCCGTACGGCGCACACAACGAGGCAATTTGCCGCGCCTCTGAAGCTCGTCTACATCTGCATGCTCATGCGTCCTCGGCTTGCCTCATACGTGTACGTGCTCAGTTCTGTACCCGCCTTAACGTGGATGATTTTTGCTGGCGGCTAGGGTAATTATAACTAAAATCACAAATCAATCACCGGCTTGATATACCGGGAACGGACTGAACGGAGTACGCCGAATACACGAAAATTTTCTTGAGCACAGACGAAAAATCTCTCGATCGAAACCGATCGTTATTTTCTAAAGATATTTTTTATTGGACTTAAAAAGCGAATTTTTATGATGGAAAATATACGTATTAATATTTTGAATTTCTACTACAGAAAATAAATGTTTAGTAATTAAAAACTATTTTTAAGAGCAAAAATTATTTTTGCTGGTTCTATAGACTGAAAAAAAAAATTTGCAAAGGTAACAATTTTTTTTTGTATGGCGACAAGACTACTTTAAGAAAGCATTTTATTTAGTTGCATAAATGTATTTTTTTAATTGTAGCTGAAAATTTATTTGTGGTAGCAAGAAATTTCAAAACAAAAAACTTTTTAAATATAATTCTCTCAGTGTACTCTTGATTTTGTTTTTCGAAAAATCGATAGTTTTGAACAAACCTAATTGCGATAGGCAAACGTGTATGTTGGACCACGTCGAACCTTTTGATTCGCATTTGGTTGGCGGATCCATAACAGATTGAGCCATATTCTATTTTACATCTGATTATTGTTTGTTGTTTGGTATATTTGAATCAGATTTCTTATGTCAGCGCCTCATGCATGATTTGAGATGGTTTTTAATAAATTTATACTTTGCTGATACACTTTTATTATATTTTGTTTTTAAAAGAGAATGTATTGAATCATATCCGCTGAAAGTAAATGCGTATCTCCCTTTTTACGATTATATTTTTTAGTTCATCCTGTCGAGCGTTATATATTAAATAAACTTACTGATTTTGCGGTTATGTGGCAAAGAAATAAAATTTCCAAATAATACGTCAGATATTTTGTTTCATTTTATTTGTGTCTTTCGTAGTAGTTGATTTTCTAAAAATGAACATTTGGTTGTTACTGAGTTTGTTATTGTGGAAATCAGTGGACTGTGAACATTTAATTCAAGCATACTTCGTTCAAAAGAATTATACTATTTTTAATGTCGATCCGTATTATTGCGTGTGTATGTGCGATACCAAACATTTTAAGTGTTCGTTTGAAACCACCATACAGGGGAATACTAGTACTTGTCATAATAATCCTTTTGCTTCAAATTGTGTTAATAAAAATACGACATGTATCATCACCAGTAGTTCTAAAAATAATTTTGAAACTATAGATCAACTCTGTAACCATCGTCCAATTTTTCGAAAGGAAGTAGAGGAATGGACAATAAATGAAGCTAATCCTATCATAAAATTTATAATTTTCTATCACGAAGGTTTATATTACTCGTTGCAACTGCTGAAAAAAAATCTATATTGCAACAGTTGGTTTACTGACCAAACAACTATTCAAGTTACTGAAGATATTCTGCATAACGAATCAGATTCAAATTTAATTTCAATATCTCCAACTACTATTTATCATGTGTTCTCTTCAATGTCATCAGAAGCAGAAAGGCAGACCAAAAAAAGCTTTGAAGAATCGATCCAAATTAGAGAATTCAAAATGACGAAGTACATCATTATTGGAATGGTGACTATAGTATTAGTTCTGCTGGTAGTGTCCATTTATTTACAAATTAAATATTTAAAACCCTATAAATATAAACCAAGAAATGAAACTGAAATGGTTTATTCTAAAAAGGAAGATAATAAGAAACAAAGAAATAATACAGGCTTTCCCAAAGAAAAGGTGTATGAAACAGTTGACAATGAATTTTACAAGTAATTGCAAAAATGTTTGGATAATTAAATTATTTTATTACTAATTTACATGTACTGATTGAGGCAAAATGAATGTCTTAGGAACATAAAATGACGATCATCAAAACAATTATTTCTAAGAAAATAATAAAATATTGTTAGAATAAAACAAAAAAAATTATTATTTTGTTACTTTAACTTCAATCAGGATATTTGTTTTTTAGAAAATGTAAAGTTTTTGTATAGGTACAGTAAATTAAATATAAACGAAAAAAAAAAAAATTGTTAGTAAAAAAATACACCAAAAAAAATGTATCTCTACAAAAGCTGACCCAAAAAGTAATTGTATTTGCGTGAGTTTTTTTTTGTTGAGAATAATGCAAATTAACTCAAAATTATGAGATGTGTGTTCTTTTTATTTCATTGTACACAGACGATCGCTAATTTCTTTAAAATTGAATTATCACGCAGTTTATAGATAATATTTTATGTTTGTGTTGGACGGCAGAGCGTGAGGTTCAGAGGACAAGGGGAACGGGAAAGTGGAGAAATATTATATTATTAAAATTTTAAAATTAACTTTTGGCGTCATAAGATACACCTATTAGCAAAAAGTAAACTTTGTTAGTGACGTACGGCATTGATAAGTAACACCTTCATAACTTTCCAAAAAGTTGTTTGGACTATATTTTGAATGTTTTCATATTTTTGTTTTAATTAAATGTAATATATATAAATGATGGTAATTTATAAAAAATCCCAAAATAGTTTTTCTATTTGTTTTCTATTTGTTTTAAAATAAGTTGCTTGTAATATTATTCTCTATAATTTTTGTTCCATACAAAATTTTCCTAAAATGGCCCGTATTTAAGAAATTTGACAAATGTCAAAAAATTGTTATTATGCCATTCTCTATTGTTCTTATATTTTACATAATTTCTCTAAAATGGATCGTATTGGAGATATTTAAGAAAAAATGCAAATTTAAAATTTTGAAGTTAACTCAAAAAGTGACAAATAGAAAAACACCAAATTTTAAATTTAAGCTTTAATCCATCCTGGGGTAAAATGGTTAAATTTTGGGCATAGTCTTAACATCTGGGGGGTACTTTAGAAGAGGTATTTTTCCTATTTTATGGAACATATCTGTTATATACGCTTGGAGAAATTGCTTTCAATGTTATTTTATATAATTTATGTTTTATACATTTTTCTAAAATAGTCCGTATTCGAGAAAGGACCCCGCACACCGCTTATGGAAAGGTGGTGACCAGTTAAATGTCATAAATTTTTGATATGTTGCCGTTCTCGACCTTCTAAGCAATAGTGTCTATGGGACCATTCAAATCATATGACTGGTTTTTAAAATACAGGGTGTTAAACTTGAGAAATATCACTTATTTGATAGTGGTTATTTCAGGAGAAAGCTAATTATAATTTTTTATGCCAAATTATATTGTAACCTCGTTCGGCATTCAACGAATATAAAAAGAAGTCAAAAATGATTTAATTTTACAGGGTAGGTTGTAATGTGATCTTATTATTTTATCAATTTTTATAGTGTTTTAAGCTCTACGATTTTAGGGAGAGGGTTAGGTTATTAAACAACTCATATGACTTTGAAAGAGAATATTGGACGCCACTATATTTAAAACTTTCTTAACTTGACAATCGATCAGTGATGAAAATATAGAAAATCACTGATCTTTATGATACTATAATTAAATAAGGTATACAGGAAACAGTTAAGGAGTGACTGTAGAGGCCTTCTTGTGAGAATTTACTAGGTAGTGTTAAATCTTGTTAACTCCTCGCGGTGGTTGAAATAACTTCTTGATGTATTCTACGTTCTTCCAAATTTCTTAAGATTTCTTAAGATTTCTTCCAAAATTCATGTAGATACAGCTACTATTGAATCCTCGATATAGTTTCTATCGAACCATCTAAATCTACGGCAACCATATATATAATTTCTTTAGGATTTCTTTAAGACCATAATACCATCTATATACAGCAAGGCTACAAGGAAAAAGGTAAAAATATAAAGAAAGGAGCCGGAAAGAGTATATAGGAACAGATAAGATGCTTTTTACTATCAAATGAACAAGTTAAACTATTATTTGAATAGTTACACAGAGACTAGAATTTAATAGGAAAAGAAGAAGTCTTATTTAACATATATAAATATAGTAAAGCATATTATCTATTTCAAACAAAATAATATATGAACTTATATAAAACATGTGATGTCTTATGTTTTTCAATGTGTTGAGGTGTAGAGGTTATGTTTCAAATTTGACATTTCTTGTACTAAATATATATTTTCAACAAAATATCGGTAGGAAACTTACCTTTTTAAAATCAGATGGCCATTAAAAAGATTTCAGGTAATTGGTACATCGGATGTCTTAGATAATAGATAATTAAAATTCTATAATCAACTTGCTGAAAATGACAATCCAAGTTTTGACACAAGGCATAAACGACAGTTGACGTTTGTGTAGAGATGTTGGTTTCAAAATAACGAGAACGGGTCTGGGTCAAATAACGAAAACGGATTTAACCATTACAAGGTCAGAAATAAGTAAGGACATGTTTTTGATAAATACTTTTAATGTTCTAGAGACTTTTGTTTATTAACCATATGTATAATTATTTAGTTCATTGACTACAGGGTGATTTATTAAATATACTGATGGGTAATTTATCGAATGTGTCAAAAATACAATTTTTTTTAAGTACCCTATACTTTTTGATTAGTCTAATTAATTAGACTAATCAAAAGTATAGGGCGCTTAAAAAATTGTTTTTTTGACACATTCGTTAAATTAACTATCAACATATGTATCAAGTCACCCTGTAGTGATTGAATTGGATAATAATACATATGGTAAATACGCAAAAGTCCCGTAAACATACTGTGTTTTATATTAATACTTATAAAAAAAATATATTGGCCCATGTCGATATTTACGAATCACCCTGTATAAATGGAATTTAATGTCTTTTGTATTATCATCAGGCATGATAAATAAAGAAATAATGTATTTTTTAGGAAATATTTTTACCTTTTAGAACAATAAAAGTAATTATCAAAAACACGTTCTTACTTATTTGTAGCTCACCCTGTAAAGGAAAATAATTTTTTAATTCTTTTTATATACGTTGAATGCAAAAAAAAATTACAAAAAATTATAATCGATTAGCTTCCTCCTGAAATAACCGTTATCAAATAAGTGGCATTTTTTAAGTATAACACCCTGTATCTCAATAACCAATCATAGAAAAAAGCTGTAATTTTGGAAAATATCTGCTACAGGACGGATGATACGCCATTGAAAAAATATTTATACTTTTACAAGACTAATAAAAAAATATAGGGTGCTTAAAAAAACTTGTTTTTTTTTGACACATTTGATAAATTACCTATCTATATATTTATTAAATCTCCCTGTAGTCAATGCATTGGATAATTTTATATATCGTAAATACACAAAATTCCCGTAAAAATACCGCGTTTCACATTAATAAAAAAATATTGGCCTATGTCAATATTTAGAGGAGAAGTACCAAATATGGAATACCATTTTGTTTTTGCCTTGTATTTTTTGTTTTTTTTTTAAAGAAGTTTCTACTTTTATTCATAAACATACATTAGTATTTTATTTATCGAGTTTTGATATTAGAAATGAGAAAATTTGTATACCGGCATCCTCAAAAAATAATCTTTGAAAAAGTGGAATTTTGTACCTAATGTGGAATATGTACATAATATGGAATAGGGTAAGAATAAAACAATATAAATTTATTAAACATATATGAATTCCTTTAAGAAATGAAGTTTAATCTAGTTTAGACCTTGAACAAGTAAAAGTAAACCTACCTATAAAAAATAAAATAAAGGTAATGTATTTTTTAATGAAATGCATATTGGCAAAACAAACTAATGTTCTTTACAAAATTCACAAATTAAAATATCAGTTTCACATCCCGAACAATCGATATGGCACCACTCTTTGCAGACAACGCATTCTATCCACTTCTCCTCTTTTCTATCATCCAAAAACTTTCCATTGCAATAGAAACAAGTAGCGTCATCTTCCTGTGGTTTATCTGTTCCAATGTCCTCCATGTCATCCTCCTCAGAAGAATTGTCTTTGAAACTCTGAAGAAGAATCTTGAATAATCGCCTTCTTCTTTGAAGCACTGGTTTTGCGCAAATGGATGCTACTACAGAATGGTCGATTTAGGTCAACTGATAATTCCGCTAACACTTTACGCTTCACTGTTTTAGCTTCTTTTGAAGAGACTGCATTTATTGAAGTTTCTAACTCATCTTTATATGGAGATGAGGTTATAATTGCTGCCTTTCCAGGTGCCCTTCCTCTTTGAGGCCCTTTCTTTTCTTTAAAAGTTGGCACCGGTGAAATATTTTCGGGTCCAATAAATTTCCTTGCTGCTACAGTATTTTCAGCAATATTTTTGTCTGCTGTGGCTTCCCCTTCCTCAATATTTTCTTGTGCTGCAGCAAGGAAATCGCTGTCTTTGAAGACATGACGATTTGGGGAAAATATTCCTATTTTTTAAAACCGTTAACGGCAATTGCCCCAGTTTGCACCTTTAGATACGCCTTTCTAAATAGTTCAGCTATGTCAAAATGTGTGACTGCCCTTTGATTCGATCTCAAAAATAATCTCAACTCCTCACTATAATGGGCTTTCAAAGGTCCCATTAACGTTTTATCTAAAGGTTGCATGTGGTGTGTAGAATGAGGGGGCAAGCACACTATTTCAACAAAATTATGCATTGCCAACTTTATCATTTCCAAATTGCGGCATTGCGTATGGTGTCCGTCCAAAACTAGCAACACAGGATCGTTCTGTGATGATTTCACCTTTTCAATAAAATGTAGAAACCACTGAGTAAAAATGTTGGTTTGAATCCATCCGCTTGGATGACAAACAATTTTTGTCCCACGAGGAGCACCCTTTTCCAGTAGAACATTGGTATTTTTTCTGGGGAAGATTAGAAAAGGTGGGACAAAACTTCCTCCAGCACTCATACACAAAACTGCCGTAACTAAGGAACCTCTTTCCGCAGATGTTAAAGCTCCTACCTGCTTCGTGCCCCTAAGCGCCAGAACATATTGGACTTTCGACTGAACAATAGATAAGCCAGTCTCGTCCACGTTAAATACTCTGTCAGCTGGATATTTGTGATTTTCAAATGCTGTCTCCAAAATATCAAAAAAGAGGGTCACGTTTTCTTTATTAAAGCCTTTGGCTCTATGGATGGACGTCCCAGTTGGCTTCCTGACAGAAATTCTGTCTTTTTGTCGCTTTAGGAATAAATTCAACCATTTTCTTCCAGCGCTTTCATTATTTTTGGAAAATGGGTTTGGTAATCTATTTAAGGTAGCCAGCTGATATGCCATCCTTTTAACATCACTTCGTGTTAATCCATAAAACTTTTTTTTCTATCAAAATCAGATACTCTACCAACTGATCTTCTAACTTTTGTGGTAAGACCGCGGATCTTCCTAATTTTGTTTCAACAGCCTGGGCTGGTGTTGCATTTGACTTAGTTGAAAGACGGAATAATGTCGGGCGTGGAACATTAAATGTATCTGCGGCTATTTTGTACCCCATCTCGTGACTCCGCACAGCTTCGATTGCACAAACCATGGCTTGTTTCCTCCATTCTTTACGACCCATTATATTTTTCTGTAAAGAAGGCTAGGAATTAATATTTGGATTATTTTAACAGAAAGCTTTTGCAGTTTTCTCATGAAATTCTATAAAAAAAAAGCGAAGTGTTCGTAATATGGAATATTCTAACATAGGAACAGCGTGCTATTCCATATAAGGTACACCCGGCCATTTTTCTTTTCGTTTACCAAAGTTACGTGGTAACACGCTAATCTTAGATTTCAATATAAGAAACCTAAGCTAAAGTTATATAAACATACAAGACAGAATAGGATATTACTGTGTTTATTCTAACTGGGTATATCAAAATTTCGAATACATACCTTAAATAATTTACGATGCCGCGTAAAAACCGATCGAACTACGAAATAACAACAGTTACGTTAAACGGTTCATAAACGACTGCCAGCACTCTCGTCTTGGCGTAACATGGTATTGGTGATGTTGTGGCGGTGTTGCCGCTCTTGGTTTATTAAATTTTAGGGTATTCGATATAAGGAACATATTCCATATATGGCACATGTCCTCTACGAATCACCCTGTATAAATGGCACCTAATATGTTTTATATTATCATCAGACATGATAAGTATAGCAATAATTTATTAATTAGTAAATATTTTCATCTTCTATAACAATAAAAGTATTTATCAAAAACACGTCCTTACTTATTTGTGGCTCACCCTGTAGAAGAAAATAATTTTGGACCTCTTTTTATATTCGTAGAATGCCAAAGGATGTAACACTAAGATTTGGCACAAAAAATTACAATCGACTAGCTTTCTCCTGAAATAACCGTTATCAAATAAGTGGTATTTCTTAAGTTTAAGTATCGAAAAAACTAGTAATAGGATTTGAATGGTCCCATAGACACTATTGCTTAGGAGATCGAGAAATGCAACATATCAAAAATTTATGACATTTAACAAGTCGCCACTTTTCCATAAGCGGTGTGCTGGGTCCTTTGACAAACATTGCAAAATTCTAATTATTAAGAAAATTGTTCAAATAAAAATTATTCTCTATAATTTTTATTTTATATATAATTTCTCTAAAATGGACCGTAATAGAAAAAATTGAGGAAAATTATAAGAGTTTTATTTTTCAGTATTTTTGTTGGCAATAAATATTTATAGCCTGTAATAACCAGACAGAAAAGTTATATATTGGATTAGATTTTTTATGTTGTATTTATCATAGAAAATATTATATGCCTAACTCGAGTGGAAAGTAGTGTATTTTTATTACTAATAAAATAATTAGTTTATATAAATTAATATTAAAACTGAATTATACACTGAAAACACTTAATAGTGAAATTACAGCTAAAATCATTGGTTATTTGTGGCCAGTGATTTTGACTGTAATTTCACAGTCACTTTAGATTAATATTTACACTAAATCATTGTAAAATTGCATTAATGACTGTAAAAACGCATTGGTTACTTTAAAATTGCTTGTTATTGCCACGCTCCTAGTCTCCCCAGGACTGTACGGGGTGGCAAAGATTACTATTTTCCCAAGCTAGCTCTATTAAAGGACCAGGCACCTTTCTTATGGAAAAATGGCTTTCCGTCAAATTTTCTGAAACGTTGATATGTTGTAGAACTCGATGCTCTGACAAAAAGTGTCCATTGGCCCAAACCGATCCTATGACTAGTTTTCGCGGTACAGGGTGTTAAACTTCGAAAATGCCACTTTTTGGTAACCAGATTTCTCACAAAAGATCTATTTTATTCGCGTTTTTTTGTAAAAAATATGATTTATAGATTATTAGGCATTAATATTTTATAGTAAGTTACTGTAGAAATTGGTTAATTACAGGGTAGTTCGGAAATAAGTAACACGGTTTTTTTTTTTAAGTCTTTTTCTTTATGACAGCTTTAAAAGTACGTAAAAATATAATTCCACAATGCAAATATAGTTTTAGTAATTGCTTCTTGTTGATGAATCATAAATATGATTACAAAGGGTATTTATTCGTTTCAGCTTTAACGAGTCACCCTGTATAAACGATAAATCCTGATTTTTTTTTTATTAGATTAAATACATGTACAACCTGTCACCCTATGACATACAGGGTGTTAAACCGATTTCAGAAACTTTAAAAATTAGCAAAGTAGTTTTTTGTGCAACACCCTGTATTTTAAAAGTTTCTCCGTCAACTTTGTAAATTATTACATTTTTATATTAAGAAAAGTTTAGTAATTAACTGATCAAAATTTTGTTGTAATTCTACGACCAGTTTTTCTAAAATATTAATCCAGTTACTATAGTTAAACGATTTTTTAATATATATTTTGCACATCATCAAATATAATTAAATACATTATTTAAGAATACTGGATGATGCTAATATATATGTGTATACAGACAGCATAAAAGATGTATAGGATCAAAAAAAATATAGACAGAATTAGAAATTGAAGTATCAAAGGAATATTAAGGTTATGTGATGGTTAGTTGCAATAACAATTGGTGATAGCTATATGAAAAAAATATATTCAAGGTTTATTTTTAAATAACACATGAAAATGTTAATAATTTAAAAGCAGGGTCTGCTATCAATTCATTTTTATGAGAACAGTAAAAAAAAAACTAATAATGAAGTATCTATAAGGTGCAACAAAAATATATTTGACCTAATATTAGTTCAGAACCATTATCTAGATCTTCCTCAATTATCTTATTTTTGATATTCTCAATATATTTAAACAAACGTGCAGATGGATGCTTAATATTTGCTTGATGTAGTAAAAGTCATGTAAATTGGCAGCATGATATTCTAGGATCGACTGGCGGCAAAACTTAAAAATTTACTTTAAATGACGGTTTCTTGCCTCCACTACCCATCTCGTACTTGAAATCAGACGTGATTAATTAGCAGCAATATTTGTGTACTGATTTTCGTTGTGATTTAGAAAAGAAAGAATGTGAACAATAAGTAAAAGATCATTAAAAAGAAGAACCGAATAACTAAAACCTCTATCAAGTTCTTATAATGTCATTTTGGAATTATCTGCATAATACCTATTGGAATTCTATGCGTAATATGCATCATTATTCTTTGAATTAGGAAAGAAAGGGCCATTATTTGTTAATATGTATACTTTTGGCGAGACGATTAGTACAGGTTTAGATTTAGATTAGATTTAATTAGGACTATGGGCCATGTGGCCTCCCCCACCTCGACCTTTTCAGATCTATTGTGGATATCCTTTAATCATTGTTTAGAGTACCTTGTCTAATGCGGTCTTTTGTAGTAAACTCCATAGACTGGAAAGTAGTTCTCCGGTATAGCTAGTTGCCCTTGGTTTTTCTTCTCCAAGTGTAAGGAATCTCAGTCTTACTAGACCTTCGCAGTAGCACAATACGTGTTCTGCCGTTTCCTCTTCTTCTTGACAGAATCGGCACAAGGCCTCTTCTGTCAGACCGATATTGAACATATGTTTGTTAAGCCTACAATGCCCTGTTAATAGACCTACTAGTATTCTAGTATTTTTCCTATTAAGGCTTAGTAGATGCTCGGTGAGTTTAGACGATGGTCCTTTTAAGAACTTTTTGGCCTGTCTCTGTCCTGGTGAGTTTTCCCACCACTCCTGAGATTTTTTAAACATCCACTGCTTTGTGCATGTTCTGATAGTTGTTTTTGTTACACCACAGAAGGGTTCTGGGCCAATAAGAGCATTTGATGCTCCTTCTCGGGCTAGTAAATCAGCCTCTTCATTGCCTTTGTGTCCCCTGTGGCCTGGTACCCACGCTAAGGTTAGTCTGTTTTGACTACCCAGCTCTGTTAGGGCTTCCAAACAGTCCCACACAAGCTTTGAGTGTACCTGCATGGAACTGAGTGCTTTTAACGTCGCTTGACTGTCTGAGTATTTGACAATGGTTTTTCCATTTACCTTCTGTCTTAATACTTCTTTTGCGCAGTGATGTATTGCTGCTATTTCTGCCTGGAATACTGTCGCATGTTTACCTAAGCTCAGTGAGATTCCTGTCTTTGGCTTGGTACTATATATACCTACTCCTAAACCTTCATGGGTTTTGGAGCCGTCTGTATACCAGGTGAGATCTGCATGAATAGGAGGTCCTCCCGTCCACGCTTCCCTGTCTGGTATACTTACTTTATATTGCTTTTGAAAGCTATACTTTGGAAGCATTTCGTCTGAAGGCATTCCCATTATTTGGTCGTTCTCCAACTCTTTATATAGCTCGCTGTAGTCGCGTCCATGCAAACTGCTTATGGGCGATGAACCTTTGTGCAGTCTGTATGTGACAGACCTGGCTTCGCCTTGAATGAATATATGTAGTGGTGTTAGGTTTAGCATGACTTCTATAGCTGCTGTTGGAGTCGTTCTCATAGCTCCCGTGGTACTCAGGCATGCTTGCCTTTGAATACCATTGAGCTGTCGAATGGCTCCAGCTTGCCTAGTCTTTGGCCACCATACCACCGACCCGTAGGTTATCATCGGCCTTATGACTCTGGTATATAACCACAGGAATATTTTTGGTTGTAATCCCCAATTTTTTCCACACAACCTTCGACATAAGTTGAAGGACGTTGTGCTCTTTTGGGTGACTTTTTGCAAGTGTTGATTCCATGTTAACCTGTGGTCAAAGATGACTCCCAAGTATTTGGCCTCTTGAGCGAATGGAATCTTCACTCCTTTCAGTACTGGTGACTTTAGTCCTGTTGGTACTTTTCGTTTTGTAAAGTTGACTATTGTGGTTTTGTGAGGGTTTACTGTTAGTTCCTCCTCTCTGCACCACTCGTCGACAATGTTTAGAGCGGTTTGTGTGCGCTCCGATATTGTACCTGCGAACTTGCCTCTTACGACGATCGCCAGGTCATCGGCATACCCTAGGCAGTAAAAATCTGCAGATATTAGCCTTTTTATAAGTTCATCCACTAGGACTGACCAGAGAAGGGGTGATAGTACTCCTCCCTGGGGGCAGCCCCTGCCTGCTTTAGCTGTCAATGTAGCTTCGCCTAGAGATGATGTTATTACCCTTTCTTCTAGGCTGGCTTTTATCCACTGACATAGGACTACTGGTACCCCTTTTATTGCTAATGCGTTAATTATAGATCTTGTTTGAGCATTACTAAAAGCTCCCTCAATATCTACGAAAGTTGCTACTGCCATTTCTTTATCCTCGAGGGATTTTGACAATAGCCTGTTAAGATCATTCAGGGCCAAATCGGTTGACTTTCCTGGCTGATATGCATATTGACGGTCGCTGAGAGGATTTTCTCTCAGTATTTCGTCTCGTATATATCTATCTATTAGTCTTTCTAGCGTTTTCAGCATGAATGAAGATAGACTGATTGGGCGGTACGACTTTGGCGTCATGTCATTAAACCTTCCTACTTTAGGGAGGTATATGACTTTCACCTTTTGCCACGCCTTTGGTGTGTGTCGCCAGGCTATACATGCTTTAAAGTTCAGGTTTAAGTAAATGTTCTTTTTTTTGTAAACAATAAGATTGTCGCAAAATTCGAAAATTACTAATTTTCTCAATTTTGTTATATGTGCAATTTATATATAGGAAGATTTTGAATAGAAATATACAATTGATTGGCGAATGCAGTATATGGGGTAAAATTCTGGAATATTGATAATTTACCTAGTTATATAATTTTACTGGTCATTTTCTGAATGCAATAATTAAATATTATTTGGAAAAAGGTATGGGATATACCAAGCCTCAATTTAAAAAGAATTGTGAAAAGTTGTTTTTCTTTTGTCGAATTGATGTAAAATATATGTTAGTGTCTTAAGACGTTCCTTTAAGAAGCTGTTAACATCTTCCCAATTACTTTTTTTTTGTCGTGAATTAGCAACAGATCTCGGCGATTGTTTATGTAAGACAAAGAGCGATTTAACATCGATGCTGCATTGTATAACCATCTGTACATCGTTCGTAAGATTTAATGACTCAATTAGTGACGTCGTAATAAATCAAATCGTCTCAAGTATAAACAATCGCCGAGTATTATAGCTGATAATAAGGCCTGTATATTTGATTTTGCTAAGTCTGTATACACATATACATATTAGCATCTTTATCTTTGTCGTGTATAAGCAGGCAGGGTTAGGTTTGGCACATACCACTGCGGCTTCTTGGGTCTATTGTATTCTCCTGCTTTGCCGGTATTCAGGTACTATCGTTGGAATAGTCCTGTGCCTTTGGTAAGTTTTACTAGGTTCTTGGGGCGTTTTTTCTGGTTTTAGACCGAAAAGAGTAAATAGCCGCCTAGCGGGAGCTTCGCATTCCAAGATAACATGATACGAGGTCTCTGCCTCTTCCATGCAGTCTACACGTAGTAGAATCATTGTGTAGTCCCATCACATGAAGGTGTTTTAGCAAGCAGTGCCCCGTTAGTAATCCCACGACGGTTAATATCTGAGGCCTTGCAAGCTGTAGTACCTCAGCGGCCATGCGTGGGTTTAGTCCCATTAGCATGAAGCTAGCTGCTTCTGTGTCCTCTTATCTGTTGTCAGCAAATTTGGTGTTTAGTGAATATCCATCTGTTCACTACCTGTTTGGCAGAGGTTTTACTTAGCCCGAATACAGGTTCGGGTCCTGTAAATGGTAGATCTGATTCCTCTTTGGCGAGTACGCCAGCGTTTTCAGTTCCTTGGATACCTTGGTGTCCCGGTACCCACGCTAGTTTTAGATTGTTGCGGGTTGCAAGATTATTAAGTATTCCAAGGCAGTTCCAGACCAGCAAAATAGATATTAAAAAATCGTTTAATTATAGTAACTTTGGATTAATATTTTCAAAAAACTGGTCATAGAATTAAAACAAAATTTTGCTCAGTTAAATACTGAACTATTCTTAATTTAAAAATGTATTAATTTACAAAGTTGACGGAGAAACTTTTAAAATACAGGGTGTTGCACAAAAAACTACTTTGCCAATTTTTAAAGTTTCTGCAATCGGTTTAACACCATGTATGACATAGGGTGACAGGTCGTACATGTACTTAATGTAATAAAGAAAATTCAGGATACATCGTTTATACAGGGTGACTCGTTTTAGCTGAAAAACAATATATACCCTCTGTAATCATATTTATGAGTCACCCTGTATAAAATGGGATTTATCAACCAGAAGCAATTACTTGCACTATATTTGCATTGTGAAATTATATTTTTTCGTTCATTTAACGTTGTCATAAAAAAAAGATTTAGGAAAAAAACTGTATTACTTATTTCCGAACTACCCTGTAATTAACCAGTTTCCACAGTAACTTACTTTAAAAAATTAATGGTAAATAATCTATAAATCATGTTTTCTACAAAAAGCGCGAATAAAATAGGTCATTTATGAGAAATCTGGTTACAAAAAAGTGGCATTTTTGAAGTTTAACACCCTGTAACTCGAAAACTAGTCATAGGATCGGTTTGGGCCAATGGACACTTTTTGTCAGAGCATCGAGTTCTACAACATATCAACGTTTCAGAAAATTTGACGGAAAGCCATTTTTCCATAAGAAAGGTGCCTGGTCCTTTATTAATCGGAGAGTGGGGTGGTTAATGAAAGTATTTTGTCCTGGGATCTGATTTAATATTTTTATCTTTTAGTTGATGCACAAAATTTACCATGGGGTTATTATCCCCTACAAATGTTTATTATGTTCTCTATACTGTTAATAATATAAAGGTGATTTACGTTCCCCCTTGTAGTACTATAAGGTGCACAGAAAAAGGTGAGTTTTAATTATTATTTTAAATATTATCAACTATACATATATATTGTACTTTACTCTAGTGTACAGATGGTAATGAGAGCCGCTACTTTCAGGTACATTAAAATAAGAAAGGTAGTCCTTACTTGAGGGCTGAGGGATTTGAAGTCTTACTATCGACTGATAACTCAGGACTCGGTAATGGTTGGTGATGTCTCCAGAAGGTGCCAATGAATTATATGGGTGCTGCAGATAAATCGGTGGTAGATACCGAACCTTCAATATCTATCGGTCATATCTCTCGATTCAAATAATCTTTTTCAAATAAATATTCAATGAATAAATGAATGCATAAAACGTAAATAAGTACGTAAATAATGCCCTAAAAGGAAACAACATTATTAATACTTGATTTTTAGGAAAGCATGGACAGGTTGAACTTACCACAGATGTGAGGGGCCTTTCTTTTACAAGCAATAAAATCCACAATATGTGATTCAACTTAAATGAAACATTACTTGTAAGAATTAAGATGAGGGTTGAAAATACTGGCTAAATAAATCCGAAAATTCGAAAACTTAAACCCAGGTGGTTCAGCAAGAAGCCATTTTATTCAAAAGGTCAGATATGAGAGTATAAAAAAAAAGATTTATAAAAAGTGGTCAGTGGTCAGTTCATTTCCAGATAAGATATTTAAATTATCCTGATTGTTGTACCTTAATGTAATTATTTTAATTAATTTGAAGTATTTGAAAAAGAAGAAAATTGACAACAAAATGACTTGGACATGATAGAAATAAACAAGTCATATATAAAATCATAATAAAGATTTTAAAGAAAATCTACCCTAAACTACCTAACTAAATAACTAAATTTCTCTAAATTATTTAAATAGGGTAAACATTTATAATTTAGTATTTTGTTGGAATAACATTCTATTCATCGTGAGGTTTCTAATGTCGATTTATATTTTGTATTGTTTTTAGAATTAAAACTACACTTATTAAAATATATGCAGACGATGAAGGCGAGAAAAAAAGGTGTGATTAAATCTATTGGTAAGTTTTATGTTCCTAAATATCTTATTGATATTGTTATTTATATTTATTATTTTTAGGGTTTCGAAACACAGATGACTGAAAACTATTATTAATATTGTGATTTATCTTATTACGAATAAATTCATTTTTTCGAAGACAACTTTATCTTTTTTAGGGTAAAATATTCCCAAGGTAAAATATGCTCGTAACATTATATTTATTATACAGTAAACACTGCATTTTTTAACATGCAAGTAGTATTATTACAAACTACTCTGTTATTTAACCATGTCACTATTTTGTGATTTTACCTTGTGAGTTATCTGTATTTTTACAACCTATTGAGTAATATTACCCTGTAATTTTTTACATATTGTGATTTTACCTTGTCAGATATCTGTATTTTTACAACCAAGTGTGTAATATAATCTTGTAATTTTTTACAAGTTGTGATTTTACCTTGTGTGTATGTTTTGTGAAAATTCATAGAATATTTTTAGAATTAAAAGTGTATATAACGTATTTATAAATATTCTGTCTAATTAACCTATATATTTTTATTTTGATAAAATTATTGTAAAAATCCCTTTATTTTCTAATAATCACTGCATATCTGTAATTTTACAATTTTATTGCTACATTCCACAATGTGAAGCGAACTTATAGATGTTGGAAATTTACAAAACATGTGTGAATCCGTTCATATATTTATATTTTCACAAGATTATTGTAAGAACCTTTCATCATTTAAAATAACAAGGTAATCATCTAATTTTAAACAATTATTATTGTAAAATTGCAAGGTTGATACTTACCTAAAGTATTGTTAATTTACAGGATATTAGTGAATTAACTCATAGATCTGTAATAATACTAAAACTTTTGCATATATTTATACA
>OV651814.1:76329418-76355418 GCA_927349885.1 Psylliodes chrysocephalus | reverse complement strand
ATTTTTGAAGAATGAACGGTGGTGTCCGCGGTAGAAACTCAATAATCGGATTGAACATTGATGTCAAGTTTACGTGCTTTTAACTATAGATATATATAACCAATACAGATTACACAATTTCTGAAGTCAACGCGGATGATCCTCGACAGAAATGCAATATTTGGATAAAATTAAAATATTGATGCCAAGTTTGCGATGTTTTTAACCGTAGTAATGTTATTGCGTTTGCTTGAATTACTGTTAGGTTTTTAAATTGTCCAAAAAATTCGATACAGTACTAGTCCAGGAGCCAGTGAATTTTTTCGTACTTGTTTTCCCGGTCCGTGTATATTTAAATAATCTATTCCCGGTGAACTGTATATTTAAAATGGAACGCCAATCTATTAACAAAAGTAAGCCAGATTGAATTCGCGCATTACGTCACATCGATACAAGTGAGATTGTTTACAAAGTGCCTTTGCAGGCCTATTTTGCCCATTTCATGTATTTGTTTTTAAATCATGTTAAATTACTATTTTTGAAACTCAACAAGGAGAAAATCCAATTAACTCTTCCGTTGTGTATATATATAAGATAAATTAACTGAAGTTTTATTAGTAAAGTATTAATACTAAAATTTTAATGTAATTTACAAAAAATAGCTAGGTATGTATTTGTTTTGAAATAATTTGATAATTTACGAAAAAAGGGAGTAAAAGTGGAATGACCAGTGGCCAGTAGGTCAGTCAATACAAAGTATCATATATTTCTATTATAACATAACTGAAATACCTACATCTTTTAATCATAAGGACATAAGTTAAAAACCATTTTAATATATGCATTAGAATGAAGTAGTAATAACTTAAAGAGACGAGGTCTTAAGGTAATAGCTGGTACAGCATGTTTTTTAAACGTTTCCTCATTGGCATTTATAGCAGTCAGTGTTCAGTCTTAGGATCGTTTCCTAAAGCCCTCATCCAAGCTGCATACATATTAAAAAATAATTAAAAAAAAAACATATTATATACATATATAGTTTTCGGTTCTGGGTGCCCTAAAAGAGGACACTTAGCCGACAATTTGGCTCAGATAGCTAAAACCCAAAAGTCACACCCCGAACCAGGACGTATTGCTATCCTTTTAAGTAAAAAATAACTACAAATAACTTACCTGAAAATGAAGGCGTCTAACTTTACACCAAAAAAACCATACACTTTTTCCCATTGTTGCAAGCACCCGATGACGATTAGGTAGATATCAACTAGAAGCATGTACTTAATGGTTATAAAGCTTATTTTAACACAAAAAGAATAAAGCACTAGTCGAAAAGCAGCAATCAAATATAAATAGACCACAATATTAAAATTCAAATTAAAAACTATATAAAAGACAAATACTCTAAAAGCGCAAAAGATCAGAACCAAATAAAATAAATAACCATAATAACCTAAAAATCACACTAAAATTGCAAAAACTATTACTGTAAAATCATGAGATTACATCAATAATGCATATGCGTCGGAGTATCGCAAATGTCAAAAGTACAGTGTTTCCATGAAAATTTAGCTATATTTTTAGCAGTATTATAGGACCATTTCTACCACGCGCATCCAACGATATTGGCGTTCCACAGTTCACTGTATTTTCCTCACGCCTCTAGTATAAATGATTTGACATAACGAAACTAACAATAATTATAATTAATGTAGAGTATTAAGTGATTCGTGAATTCTAAATAAAACAATTATTATATAAAAGTGTAAAAGGAAATGTAATTTATTTCCCTATTTTCTTCTGTATTATCTTCAATTATTATGTTTAATTTCTATAAATGTACCAACTGGTTAGGTGAAACATTGTGATATAAGGTTTTATTTATGTGTCCTATGCGTACACTTTAATATACAAAACACCTGGAACATTCTTTAAATAATTGTGGTCGTAGAAATAATTGTGTACATAACTCGTTTGAAAGTGTATTTTATGCACTTGCCAAATATATTATCCATACAGATTAATCAGACTATTTTTTTACTTAACTTCAGTACATCTCTTACTACTAAAACTATTTTTATCAATGGAAAAAAAGGGCCGTGTTCTCGTATGTTTTGACGCATTTTCGGAACATTCCTCTAAATATATATGAATTTTGCTTAGAATTGCTAATCCTACAATTCTCTATTCGTGCTTGCTGACTGGGAAAATAAATACCGAAAATTGTCACTGTCTTCTGGACTATACAATAGATGATGATGAGAACTTCACAACAAATACACTTTTATGAATGGCTAGTTGGGGTTAAGGAGTAATGCTACTAGGTGTATTTAATCGATGTCTTGTGAAGAATACAATTGCTGATTTTTCAGAAGATATGACAAGGTTGTTCTCACTAAACCAGTTCTTTAGGCACTATAATGTATATTTCAGTTGTCTTTGTGTCTTTGTCTAAGTAAGTATGAATATCTTGCGTATATATATATTGAATAAAATTGGGCAGTTTTTTTAATTATATTTCGAAAACGAACCAAAATTTAAATATAGTTACTAAAACATTTTTTGTAAATGCGATTTTACATCAAAATTTAATGTCTTTGTTTAAGTAAGTATGAATATCTTGCGTATATATATATTGAATAAAATTGGGCAGTTTTTTTAATTATATTTCGAAAACGAACCAAAATTTAAATATAGTTACTAAAACATTTTTTGTAAATGCGATTTTACATCAAAATTTAATGTCTTTGTCTAAGTAAGTATGAATATCTTGCGTATATATATTGAATAAAATTGGGCAGTTTTTTTAATTATATTTCGAAAACGAAGCAAAATTTAAATATAGTTACTAAAACATTTTTTGTAAATGCGATTTTACATCAAAAACATATAAAAAAAAAGAATTTTAAGAAAAGCAAAAAATCGAAATGTTTGTTTTGTTTTTACTTTTTTGCATATAACTTCTTCTAAGCAGAGATGGGTATATGTGTTGGTTTGTATGAAAAAAGAAAATTAATTTTTTTTTTTTTAAAATATACTGAGATGTAGCATCTCAAACTTACCTTGAAATCGTTTTAGTTCTTTTTTACAATAAAATTGATTTTTATTCATTATAAATGTATTTTAATTTTGTTTTTTCTAAAAAAGTGTTTTTTTTACGATCTAAAATATAATTAGATTTTGGATAGTTAAATTCATTCAGGTATTTAACACTACATATTCATTAATTATACAAATTGTTTACATTTAATTAATTTAATTGTTTTATATCTCTTCAATAATATTAAAAATTTGGATATCGATTTCTTTGTGTATGTTTTTTGGGCCAAATATTGAAATAGTTATTTATGCAACAAGTGTGTAAAGTTACCCTTTTTTGACGAATGTGAATGTTGTCAAAAAAGGGACTTTACACACGAGTGGCATACAATATTTTTTCTACTACCGTACACATAATCCACTAATATTAGAAATATAAAAGTACTTTACTTTACGCACTAGTGAAAAAAGTAAAATGTGCCAAAAATTGTACACAGCAACAAAATAAATTTATTGGAACTTTACAAATTTATAATTCTTACAGAACAAAATGACTAACAAATGAAGAAATATAAAAAAAAAGAGGTTTTTAACTCTTATGAATATTAATATTGAATGTGCAATTATTGCAATTACCAAAACTTAAGGTTTTGGCCTTTTCCAGCACAGAGTTTGAAAAATGTTGTGATGTTTTTTGACCGTTAGAAGGTCTCCTCCAGAATTTGCCAGCATAGTGGCTGAAGACCTCCTAAAGCAGTGTCCTGTAAAAGCCGTTGGATTGGGCAAGTTTAGATACGTTGCTATAACACTTGGCATTTTACCAAAAGTATTTAGCCCTACAGGCTGTTTAGAATATTTTCCATTTGCGAATTTTAAAAAAAATCTGTTACAATTTATGTTTGATGGTCTTAATGAGGTATATTTTTTTATGAAAGATAAATAATCAACTGCAGAATTATTTGGATTTAAAATCGTAAAAATGCGTTCTATTCCATTTTTGGTTTCTGATACTTTGACAATGTACACTGTTTGTTTATCTTCCACATCATTGTCATTGTCATAATTGTCATTTTACATAATTCTGCCCGGCGACAAGCTCCCGCAATTCCAATTATAAAAGCTACCTAAAAAATAACATATTGTAATGTTACAAATAATTTATTAAACATTAGGAAATATCTTGACGTTGCGCATGTAAAACTCCAAATAAATGCTATTGTAAAAAATATAAAAGTTTTAGGTATAATGTGCTGCCTAACAGCCCCGGTGGCCTGTTAGGACAGCAACTGATTTTGTTAGGCAACACACCATACGAACACACATCTCGTTGCAAAACTTTACAGAATATTTTAATTTTATACTGAGCATTCAAGCATTTACTGGGGCATTTACTTACTTTGATCATTAAAAACTTGGAACCTGGAGCTTTCAACAGAAAATTAATTAGATCTTCTCGTTTAAAATTTTTGGATTTCTTTGGTTTATAACCTTTTTTTGTTTGAGAAACGCTATTAACTTGTTGAATTTCGAAATATCAACGTTGTTTTTATATTTTAAGGTGCTTTTAAGCATAGAATAAATCGACCATAGGGTAGAAGTTTTGCAATTCTTCAATTCATCAGAGAAATATGCTAAAATAACGTTTTCCGAATATTTTGTCACCTTATTCTTCCTACACCATTCTATAAATGCATTGTATTTTCGCTGATAAATATATGCAGATTTTTCTGGCAATAAATTTTCAGTGGCCTTTTGTGCACTGCATAAGATATCTGGGGGAGTATTATCAAATTCGCTATCGCTTGATAAATTTGAATCCATATCGATTATGACAAATATAATAAACTGCAAATAAAATTTGAATTTAAGTAAACAAACATTAAAAAGTAAAACTTTTTACCTTCTCAAACTTGATTGAGTTTAAAAAAATGCTAAATTGGCTTTAGAATTTAATCTTGAACTTAAGTATACTTTTGTCGTGTTCTGTTATAAAGTAGGTACTAATTAAAAGTTTAGAGATTGACAGTTCTTCTAATCCACACAGCCACGGCCAACTTACTTTTACCAACATCGACATCCACTGTATGTTTACTTTTAATTAAATCGATGACATTTAGAGAAAATTATAATTAAAATAAACTGTTGATAATTTGTTGGACACTAAATAGATATAAGCAAAAATAATTTATTTATTTGTCTTAGAAGGAGATAGCAAAAAAATGTTAATATAAAATAAAACGTTATATTTTGTTGTTATGTACACATTTTGTCAAATTTTACTTTTTTTAACTAGTGCGTAAAGAGTTTTACTTTACGCACTAGTGAAAAAAAGTACAACTTTACACACTTCGTGGAGTGCGTAAAGTACGTACTTTACGCACGGTAGTAGAAAAAATAATTTTTTTATATTTATATTTATATAATTTCATCGTAAGGATTGAAATATAACAATAAATCATAAATTATATTTAATATAACATTTTTTTTTAATATCAATATTTGAACATTATTTTAATCGAAGCAACGCTTAAATATAAGGTGGCGCAAAATTAAGTACCCTATGGAATGTTGTCATGGTTTCGTTTGTAGTTGACATCTGTTCGAGATTTTCTGTCAGTTGTAAAGTAGATACTTGGGAAATTCATTATGAATCGATATACCCCTCGAGAACGTGACGAAATAATTTTTTTTTATTTTTATCAGAATTTTTCCTGGACGCCTTAACTCGAAAAACGCCGATATTGCATATCCGCCAATGTCTCCCGATTTAACTGTACCAAACTTTTGGTTATGGGGTTATTTCAAAGATAGGGTATTTGTAAATAATCATCGAACACCAGAAGCATTAAGAGACAACAACATCCGGGAACAAATTTTTAGAGTTTAAATAAATATTTTTCATTTATATGACTGTTTTTTAATTAATCTTACTTTTATATAAAAAACAAATAGGTGACTTTATTTTGCGCCACCTTAAATATACTTTTAAAATGTTTTGTCAAAAGTGCTAGTTTTTAACTCATAAAAATAAAAATCGAAATCAGGAACATAGAACTTTTGAAGAGATGGCTAAGATAAAGCCTATTACAAATTTTCATACAAATCGGTCTTAGTCCAATTAAATAACGAAAAAAAGCCCCTTCGAGCTTACATTAATTTGTAATTGGATGAAACAAAAAGGACTTTGTGTATTTTGATGTGATCTTTTCGAAAAAAAGAAAAAAAAGATGTAGCAGTTTTTCAATTTTTTTTTAAATTTGGTAAAACCGGGTTTTCCGGAATTTTCCATTGTAAAAATGCTAATTATCTGGGCAAGTATCATTCCGATAGTGAAAATAAATGCACCATTCGAAAGAGGAGGCAAAAATAGTTCGGAAATTCATTGTACAGGTACTTTTAATGGCGAATTTCTTCGACCAAAAAGTCGTTTTTTTTTATCAGAACCATGGACATGAAATTTGCGATGAATTTGTGGCGAAATTATAAATGTTAGACATATGTGCCCATGAGAGAAGTTGCGTATTTTTTTGTTGGCTCTCAAATAAAATAAGTCCCGCGGCGAAATCTGCCATAATTTTTCGGGAATTCGCAGGAAACCGGAATGCGTAGTTTTTTTTTAATTTTTTTCCCATATGATTTTTTTAGGGTTTTCCGAAAACATCTAACAAAAAAAATATATTTGAAAAAACTAACTTCGCCATCGAAAAGAGCATAAAAAATACACAAAAAGGTATACTTTAAAAATTTTAGGAAATTAATCCTAAGCCTGAGTGTAAGTTCCAACTTGGTGATAAGCTTGCTTTTTGTTCTCTAATATCTGGTTTTTAGTTATTTACAAGAAAACTTGAAATGGGAGAAGATATATATGCATGACAAAAATACGTATTTTCTAGTTACGTTCCGAACTTTTTGAAAAAAATTGCAAAACAATTTTTTTCTTAATTTCTCGTACTTTTTTCTTAATTAACTCGAAAACTAATTATCTGAATAGAAAACTGTTTCCGTCAGATGATAGAAAAAAAAAAGACACGAAAAACTGTGGCATATACATTTTTTCTAGCATCCACTGTTTTCTGAGCGCACGTGTGCAAAGATCGGTAATTCTCGCGAGAATTAAAGCTACTCGAATTTTCTGGCAATTGGGAGAGAAAGTAAGCTTCTTTCTCATTAAACTTACTGATTCTAATATATTTTCAGTCTGTAAAGTGCCCAAATTACGGAAAAAATCGAGAGTGTGCTTGTTTTTTCTCAAAAAAAAAGGGAAAATGTTGGATTTAAAAAAAAACCACTCATTTTACGAGCAATTTTCTAAGCACAAAAAATGCGTAGTTTTCGGTTATATTTCGAATGTCATAGGTCGCATTGCAAATCTGCAATAGTTCACCCTCTGCAAGTGTCTGATGACATAATAAACACAGGCCAGCCATTGCAACCTAGAAACAAAAAAATTATAGCACTGTGATAGAATTTTCTTATTTTAGGAACGTACTAACTCAATAAATTGCTGAAGAAGTCCGAATAACCACGTGTACACAGAGCTTGCTGAACGCGGTTATTAAAAATCTATGCCGATGAACACTATCAAGCGATTCAATTTGTAAAAATATGACCGTTTGAAGTTTAAACTTGTCAGATAGCGAACGCCGAGACCATTACTATCCTTGATGGGACGTGAGGCTAATTTGGCGGTAATTCTATATTTTGCACAAAACTCAAGAAACGTCTTATAACAAGTCAGTAAAATATAATTTAATAAATTTTAAGCCTAATACATTTAGATATGTAAGAAATTTAAAACTGGAAATCGCAAAAAAATCAAATTACAGTAATTTAGTGTATACACGAGTTTTGGATCCCGCGGAGCGCGTGTAATGGGACTTTTGTCGGTAGAATTCTACAACTTAAAAGAAAGATACATGCTTTAAACTTTGTATGCACATTTAGAAAACATGAAATTTGGGTTTGCCTAATTTTCAGACCAAAAAACTAAAAATTGTCAATTTTAGGCAACTTTTCTCAAAAACCGTGTTTTTTGGTCGTCACTCAATGAACAGCGGTCAAAAAAATAGATAAAATATATTTGCAGAATTTTCTGTAATGTAATCGTATTTTAGACATAATAGAGTACTCAAAAAAAAAAGTTTTGAGCCATTGGGTGCATTTTTATCATTTTTGTGCCACTTCAAACTCTCGAAAAAAAAATTGTTTTTTTTAAGGAAAAAAATTTACTAAATTGTTTGATATCTTAGCTAATTATGGTCCGATGTCGGTAAAATTAACACACACATAAGATTTCATATTTAAGAGTAAGCTTTGTAAGTGGTATTAAAAAAATTAGGACCGCGATACACTTTGCCCTTCCGCCATATGCCCAATTTTGGGATTTCTCTTGCTCCCTTCTGGGAATCACTAGTCACATCCCTTAAGTTCAAAACGCATTTTTGTTTTTTCAAATATCTTAATTTTTACCAATGTTATGAAGAATTTAGTGTTTGAACATTTAACAAATTCAATTTTTCGACCTCCGTCGCCTCAAAATACTAAACAAATTTCAATCGTCCATACCGCGAGAACGGTGCATCGGATCAAAATTTCTCAGGAGACATAAAAATTATCATTTTTCCTAATCTTTCAAATGTCGTAAACTGCGTTTTAAAAATATTGATTTATTTCCGACATGCGCCTGCGCAAAATTAAAAAATTGACAAACTCCAGAATTTCGGCACTTTCGAAAAACTGCTACATTTTGTTTTGCCTTTTTTCAAAAAGATCACCTCAAAATACATAGAATCCATTTTGTTTTATCTAATTACAATTTAATGTAAGCTCAAAACCCGTAATTTAATTCGATTATCCAGCTTATTTTTATAATCAAAGACTGGATTATTAGACATATGTTATTTTTTATTATTTATTTAGTTTGTGTAAACCATTGCGAATAAATCTTTCATAACATAACCTAACATTAAACAAATGCTCACCAATAATAAATAATGCCATAGAAAATTGAAAAAATCGGTTTAGTTCCGAAAACTGACATATTATGTAATTTTTGGAAATGTGGAAATATAATCCCCAATTCCCAATGTGTGCATATCGGCCAGATTTTTAAATTTTACTTTGGTTTGTTTTCACTTTAGAAATCTTGAAGGAAGCATTGAGGATAACATTTTCACATTTTTAAAAATTGAGCAAATAATGTATTAAAAAAAAAAATAAGAACCCCGCTGTTTTTCTATTGATAGCTTTTAGTAAAATCTGCTGAATTTAGTATACTTATTATATTGTAGTACAAGGCCTTCTGGAAAAAAGCATCCACGGACCGAACTTCTATCCTCTGGTGATTCTGTGACTGGTTTTTGATATGCTTATGCTCACATCGTACCGGCTATAGTCGTCTCATTCCGTTCCGCGACCCCTAAAGGACCACGCACTTTTCTTGTGCAAACGGAAGTACCGTCAGAATGCCTGAAATTTTGATAGATAAGTTAAATTACTTGATGTCCTCATCAAAAGTATCCATGAATGATTCAATGCTATGACTAAATCTTAAGATACATTGTGTTGAAGTTAGAAATCGCTAATTCTTTAAAAATTACACTAAAAATCACCCTTAAATATTTTTGAAAGTTATTCACTCCTTCTGTTTAGTTAATATATACGGAGTGGCCCAAAAGTCTGGAAACGGCCAATTATCTCATAAATTGCTAGTCCTAATTGTACAAAATTTGGGGTACACCTATAAGGGGATACGGAGATTTCAGATTTGATATTTTCAATGTTGCCAGATTTGCCGTTTCTCTTATATTATTAGTCACTTTGGTTTTTCAAATTTATCACCCTGTGTATTCAGTCATTATTGGAATCTCATATTTAATAAGAGTTTAATCATATGTAACACTTATGATTTTATGTAGTCTGGATGGTCTTAAATAAATAAAACAATCATGGAGAAATGTGGTAGACGCATTCTACCATCGATTAGGGTACTGTCAACTCACAAATGGAGCACATTGATAAAATAACCATTATGTTAAAAATGTTATAATCTTTCAATTTTTACGTTTTAATGTAGTTGAAAATAGCTTGTATTAAAAAATTCATTGAGCCAATTAGGCGTTGCCAGACTTACTTAAGACCTTCCAGACTACATAAAATCATAAGTGTTACCTATGGTTAAACTCGTGTTGAATAGGAGATTCCAATAATGACTGAATATACAGGGTGATGAATTTGAAAAGCCAAAGTGACTAATAATTTAAGAGAAACGGCAAATCTGGCAATATTGCAAATATCACATCTGAAATCAACGTATCCCAAAATAGGTGTACCCCAAATGTTGTACAATTAGGACTAGCAATTTACGAGATAATTGACTGTTTCCAGACTTTTGGGCCACTCTATATTAACAACTATAATCAAGTCATGATTCCGCAGATTTTATATTTTTTGTCAAAGTAGGTATATCCACCGAACAACAATAGCTGAAATGGAGAAAAAAAATCTTCAAGAGTCTCTCAATATTTGATAACATATAGTTCTCGAAATTCGTGTGGGTAAAATTGGATACTATGACTAGTTTACCAAATATAACTTATGCAGGAACCTAATATGAATTTTAAACAATAAAATATCGATTTTTCGAGTTTTCGATTTTTCGATTTTTCGATTTTTCGATTTTTCGATTTTTCGATTTTTCGATTTTTCGATTTTTCGATTTTTCGATTTTTCGATTTTTCGATTTTTCGATTTTTCGATTTTTCGATTTTTCGATTTTTCGATTTTTCGATTTTTTGATTTTTCGATTTTTCGATTTTTCGATTTTTCGATTTGTCGATTTTTAGATTTGTCGATGTTTCGATTTTTCGATTTTTCGATTTTTCGATTTTTCGATTTTTCGATTTTTCGATTTTTTGATTTTTCGATTTTTCGATTTTTCGATTTTTCGATTTTTCGATTTTTCGATTTTTCGATTTTTCGATTTTTTGATTTTTCGATTTTTCGATTTTTCGATTTTTCGATTTTTCGATTTTTCGATTTTTCGATTTTTCGATTTTTCGATTTTTTGATTTTTCGATTTTTCGATTTTTCGATTTTTTGATTTTTCGATTTTTCGATTTTTCGATTTTTCGATTTTTCGATTTTTCGATTTTTCGATTTTTCGATTTTTCGATTTTTCGATTTTTCGATTTTTCGATTTTTCGATTTTTCGATTTTTCGATTTTTCGATTTTTCGATTTTTCGATTTTTCGATTTTTCGATTTTTCGATTTTTCGATTTTTCGATTTTTCGATTTTTCGATTTTTCGATTTTTCGATTTTTCGATTTTTTCGATTTTTCGATTTTTCGATTTTTCGATTTTTCGATTTTTCGATTTTTCGATTTTTCGATTTTTCGATTTTTCGATTTTTCGATTTTTCGATTTTTCGATTTTTCGATTTTTCGATTTTTCGATTTTTCGATTTTTCGATTTTTCGATTTTTCGATTTTTCGATTTTTCGATTTTTCGATTTTTCGATTTTTCGATTTTTCGATTTTTCGATTTTTCGATTTTTCGATTTTTCGATTTTTCGATTTTTCGATTTTTCGATTTTTCGATTTTTCGATTTTTCGATTTTTCGATTTTTCGATTTTTCGATTTTTCGATTTTTCGATTTTTCGATTTTTCGATTTTTCGATTTTTCGATTTTTCGATTTTTCGATTTTTCGATTTTTCGATTTTTCGATTTTTCGATTTTTCGATTTTTCGATTTTTCGATTTTTCGATTTTTCGATTTTTCGATTTTTCGATTTTTCGATTTTTCGATTTTTCGATTTTTCGATTTTTCGATTTTTCGATTTTTCGATTTTTCGATTTTTCGATTTTTCGATTTTTCGATTTTTCGATTTTTCGATTTTTCGATTTTTCGATTTTTCGATTTTTCGATTTTTCGATTTTTCGATTTTTCGATTTTTCGATTTTTCGATTTTTCGATTTTTCGATTTTTCGATTTTTCGATTTTTCGATTTTTCGATTTTTCGATTTTTCGATTTTTCGATTTTTCGATTTTTCGATTTTTCGATTTTTCGATTTTTCGATTTTTCGATTTTTCGATTTTTCGATTTTTCGATTTTTCGATTTTTCGATTTTTCGATTTTTCGATTTTTCGATTTTTCGATTTTTCGATTTTTCGGTTTTTCGGTTTTTCGATTTTTCGATTTTTCGATTTTTCGATTTTTCGATTTTTCGATTTTTCGATTTTTCGATTTTTCGATTTTTCGATTTTTCGATTTTTCGATTTTTCGATTTTTCGATTTTTCGATTTTTCGATTTTTCGATTTTTCGATTTTTCGATTTTTCGATTTTTCGATTTTTCGATTTTTCGATTTTTCGATTTTTCGAGTTTTCGATTTTTCGATTTTTCGATTTTTCGATTTTTCGATTTTTCGATTTTTCGATTTTTCGATTTTTCGATTTTTCGATTTTTCGATTTTTCGATTTTTCGATTTTTCGATTTTTCGATTTTTCGATTTTTCGATTTTTCGATTTTTCGATTTTTCGATTTTTCGATTTTTCGATTTTTCGATTTTTCGATTTTTCGATTTTTCGATTTTTCGATTTTTCGATTTTTCGATTTTTCGATTTTTCGATTTTTCGATTTTTCGATTTTTCGATTTTTCGATTTTTCGATTTTTCGATTTTTCGATTTTTCGATTTTTCGATTTTTCGATTTTTCGATTTTTCGATTTTTCGATTTTTCGAGTTTTCGATTTTTCGATTTTTCGATTTTTCGATTTTTCGATTTTTCGATTTTTCGATTTTTCGATTTTTCGATTTTTCGATTTTTCGATTTTTCGATTTTTCGATTTTTCGATTTTTCGATTTTTCGATTTTTCGATTTTTTTTTCGATTTTTCGATTTTTCGATTTTTCGATTTTTCGATTTTTCGATTTTTCGATTTTTCGATTTTTCGATTTTTCGATTTTTCGATTTTTCGATTTTTCGATTTTTCGATTTTTCGATTTTTCGATTTTTCGATTTTTCGATTTTTCGATTTTTCGATTTTTCGATTTTTCGATTTTTCGATTTTTCGATTTTTCGATTTTTCGATTTTTCGATTTTTCGATTTTTCGATTTTTCGATTTTTCGATTTTTCGATTTTTCGATTTTTCGATTTTTCGATTTTTCGATTTTTCGATTTTTCGATTTTTCGATTTTTCGATTTTTCGATTTTTCGATTTTTCGATTTTTCGATTTTTCGATTTTTCGATTTTTCGATTTTTCGATTTTTCGATTTTTCGATTTTTCGATTTTTCGATTTTTCGATTTTTCGATTTTTCGATTTTTCGATTTTTCGATTTTTCGATTTTTCGATTTTTCATTTGTGTGCGAAACTAAAAATACCAATCGACGTGTCCGAGCGTTTTTCCGAACACATCCCTATTTATTTATTTCCGAATTTATTCCATTTGGCTGATCCACAGTGTATGTTATAGACAACGAAAAAGATGAACAGTAATTTAAAATTATTAGAACGTGGTTAGAAATATTTAAAAAGATAAGGACTCTAATGTCAAAACTTCACTTCAGCATGGAACTTATCTGTCCCTAATTACGTTTAGTCCAATAAATGAAGGACTGAAAAGATCGAAAGCTGTAAAATCGCTGATAAGTTCCCACGTAGCTCAATTTGTAGGTCATCGCAGGTGTTTTTAAATGAGAAAATCCTTAACGCGTTCTTGGTACCGGAAGGGTCTGAAAAAGGACTAAACGCTGAAAAACAGGTTTCCTGCTAATATCTGGCTAAATATGCCAATAAGAGAATTTTTGTGCAAACAAAAAATGAAGATAAGCTAATTATCTACAAAAATGGCTCTTATCATTTTCTTCGAAAATTCAATAGTTTTCGAGATAATGGCACTCAAAAGTCCCCTCATTTCAGCTGCTGCTCTACCTGCAGGAATTCCGCTTTCTACAAATTAACTTGTAAGCAGGCGGACGAATTGTTCCATATCTCGGACAAAAATTGATATTTTTCGATGATTCAAAGTTCATCGCAATGGAAAAACCCGTAGCTACAATTCCATGAGACTTGAAGTCACGTGTGGCACTCTGTATCAAATTGCAATGAAGAGAACGAAAGAGAAAGGGAAGAGAAAAAATCTCCTCTCTTTTTTTCCTTATTGAAATTTGTACTCTGTAGCAATTTCTTTATTTAATTCGGTGTGAATCGGGAGTTTCCGACGCGAAGAGAAATTTCTAAAATAACGAACTACTCGTCCTAAAACTAAAACTGTTGACACATTAAATAAAAAAAGAAAGTATTTTAACTAACGCAATTTTTTAAATAAATTTGGATGTTTTGAACGTGGAATTTCTTAAAATAGTATTACTCCATTGATTATTCTGGATCAAAGTTCATTTTTGACTGCTTTTTAATATTTTTATTTACCGCTAATTCAAAGCAGACCCTGTGTTCAAAGATAAGTGGAGAAAATAAAGGCGATTTTAGATTATACAAGTAATTTGCCTTTCTATTTAATAACAATAGTTATATCTTAACTTTCATAAGACATGTGATGCAAGAAGCCCAAAATGATCAACTAAAATATGAATATTTTTTCTTTATTTTTATTAATATTGTGATTAATTACAAACCGACAATCCACATAAAAATAAAGTAAACTTAAAATGTCAAAACAAAACTGCCAAATCAAGTTCTTAATGTAAACAAAGAAAGAGTTATACCCCTTCCATACATTAAAGCGAGACATATTCTTAAGCGACGAGGTCTTAGCGATCTTTTTCCCGGTGGCAATCGTACATGTTCGGTTCAATCGTAAGTAGTCAAAGAGAGTTACAGAGTAGAAAAACGCCGAAAGAAGTCGGGATAGAGAAAAGCTCTCTTGCCTTTCTCATATTTCTAGTTACGGAGTGCCGCTCCAGTTCGTATTTGCCAAAAATATTTAATAAAGCGGTCAAAGTTTTTTCAACAATATTTAGAGACTGCTTCATTAATTTATTCATTTTCTTTAAAAATAGTCATTGAATGATCTCAGAAATTTGTTTGTAAAACTTTCCTTGCGTTTTAATACAAAATTGATTTTTTTAGAACCAAGAACGCATATGGAGATTGACTTATCAAGCTTTACTTTGATCTAGTTATTAATCCTCAAAAAATATAGAGCGGGGAACAAGAAATGGTTAAACAAAAAAAGGCCGGTTTCACTCGTGTGATCAATTTTCCTCATTTCCTGAAAATTGTTAGACTCTATTAAAAATAAAAAAATATATTCGAAAAGTAGACCATCTAAGCTTTAAAATGATGTGCATTGGAAATCAATATAACGGATCATACGATTGTTCCGCTTGTTCCGAAAATTCTATGGAACTCCGAAATCGGCTAAAACTGTATATAAACAAATCAATTTTGTATTAAAATGCAAGAAAAGTATTACAAAAAAATTTCTAAGATCATTTAAGACCCCCCCAGGTCTCACTATAAAGGCAAAATTAGAATAAATGATCATTTTTAAAGAAAATATGAATAAATTAATGAAGCAGTCTCTAAATATTGTTTGACTTTGACTGCTTTTTTAAATATTTTTGGCAAATACGGACTTCAAGTTACATAGAATTTTAGCTACGGGTTTTTCCATTGCGATGAACTTTGAATCATCGAAAAATATCAATTTTTTCCCGAGATATGGAACAATAAAAAGCGGAATTCCTGCAGGTAGAGTAGCAGCTGAAATGAGGGGACTTTTGAGTGCCATTATCTCGAAAACTATTAAATTTTCGAAGAAAATTATAGGTTCCATTTTTGTAGATAAAGAGCTGATCTTTATTTTTTGTTTGAACGAAAATTCTCTAATTGGCATATTTAGCCAGATATTAGCAGGAAACCTAATTTTCAGAGTTTAGGGGTCCATTTTCAGCCCCTTCCGGTACCAAGAACGCGTTAAGGATTTTCTCGTTTAAAACAACTGAGATGACCTACAAATTGCGGTATGTGAGAACTCATCAGCGAATTTTCTACAGGTTTGACCCTTCAGTTACTGGATTAGTTGTAAATATTAGTGGTTAAAGTTATAGAAATTTGTAGTATCGCTTTAATATTTCAATTATCGTTTAAATATTTAAGTGATATGGATTGCATATTAGATGATCATCTGAAATATTCAGATTAGTCTAAATTTTGTTTCAAAATAGCCATTAATTTTAATAATGACTAATTTTCTTGTGAAAATAAGGATATGCCAAAGTAATATTGTAGCACAAGTGCGTCACTAAATTATGACAAATCGCGGAAAACGTGAACTTTCTAGCTACATTTAAATGTGCAAAGGCATATTTTGAATAGTGATCATAGAAAAACAATTTTATTTAATTCTTGATATCTGTAATTATAATGGGAGTCCGCAGGGAAAAAGTCAGGGGGGCAATCAAAAAAAGATTCAGTGGGTCAACAACTTAATTGTACATGTATACAAAAATAACAATAGTAAATTAACAAAATAAAAAGCCAGGGAGACAACCTCCCACCTGTCCCCCCTCCGGATGCCCATGGTCATTACCATGTTTCATAATTTACGTTACAAAAACTGGTTATAGCTAGTTAATATAACTTTAACATTTTATTAGTAAACTTAATATAAAGGTAATCATTTAGGCCACCTAATTTTAAAATATAGGGAAAAAAAGTAATTTTACTCGCTTTTCTTGTTACATATCGTTTGACTCATATTGTAGGTATATGGTTTAAGAACAATAATTATATTTCAAAATTGTTTCAGGTCTACTATTAACATATGATAAAAGAATAGATAACATTTTAATAAAACAAGTTCTTAACTTACCCGTTTTAAATGCAATAACCCCTAGTTTTGACAAAATAAATAAAGGCTTATTCTCATGCTAGAGGTAGAATCAGAACTCCATATTCATTAATTTGTGACTCTCCTGCAACTAATAATAATTTACGATATGTTTGGCTGATAATATTGTTTAAATCATTATTATGCACAGTAATATACTTGAAACATATCTGTAGTCAAAGTAGAATAGGGTCCATAGACGCTTTTGTTTAGAAGTTCAAGTATTACAACATATTAAATTTAGCAGATTCAACTAAAAGTCATTTGCCGTAAAACATATGAAGGGTTCCTTGCTTACATTTTTCTTTTAAGTAACTCATGATCTTTGTCTATATAATCATAAACGAGCTCTTTTGTTGTATTCAGTTTCCTTACACTTTTTTCTTTTCGTTCTTCTTTCGTATAAATATGTTCATAATTAACTAATTGTTTTGTTTTCTTAAAATACTTTAGCTGTAAAACAATAATAAATATAACTAAAACTAATGACACTGTCGAAATAACAATTACAGTAACCTTTAAAACATATACTCGGTTTGATGAAAATATTGCATTATTATGCAAAGGACTGGATCTTACAATACATTTTTTTTCTTTTAAATCAAAAGTATTCACAAAATGTTTGGAAGTCAAGAATGATTCATGATGATCAGAAGAATTTTCTTTAGAAATATCTTCAATTTCAAATTCTTCGTTATCAGTAAACCATCTTTTGGAATAGTCATCTTTTTTTAGCAACTGCAGGAAATAATCGTTATTTTTGTATTTAAAACTGACGTATTTCTTAATAGGGTCATTAAGTAATGTCCATTCTTCTATTAAGCCTGCAAACAATACTGGACCAGTTAGGTTTTCATTATTCCACAATACCCATGCTTCGTATTGTTTATCCCAGCATATTTGTGGAGAAAAAAGACATTCTTCATTTCCTGGTAATATTATAATATTTTTTCCCCTTTCAACTGTGCAATTTCTCGCATACAGTTTAAAAGAATTTTTTAATTTCATCCAACCTGGCAGGGCAATGTTTTTATTAAAGTCATTTGTGCAATTTCTACCATTTTCATCGCATGTACTCTGCAAAATTTCTCCAGTTCGATTTGCTCCTTGATCACACTTTGTATTTTTTTCATTTTCGCACAAATACTTGCAAGTAATATTATATGCAGTACTGAAAATTCTATAGTTTTTTTTAATATAGTCAACTTTTATATACTCTTTACAAATCACTGGTTTTTCGAAAAATATTGCACAAGTTATTAGTAATATCAGTTGTTTCATTTTGACACATACCACTTTAATTAACTATTAACATTTAAATGAATACTTAATACCTATCTTTAAGTTTATTTTTAAAAACTAAACCACTGTTTGAAAATTTTAACAGATAAGAATGGATTTTGCACAGGAAGCCCATTAAAAGCTAATTTTATACAGTGTGAAAGAACTTATACGAGAATTTTTTGATTTCAATTTTATTTTTTCTATTTCTTTTATTTATATTTTTTTGATTTTCCTTAGACTACATGACTTAAGTGTGAGGGTAAATATAAAAACACATAAATAAGACACTTTACAGATACAGATCAAATTATATTGTGCAATATGTGCAGAAAAGAATTACCGTCAAGTTGGGTGACTTGAGACAGTTTCAAAATTCAAAGGACTGTAAAATTGTATTCCAGCAAATTAAAATTATGAAACAAGGACACATTTTTGAGTCTACATACATTCTTCAAAATTCAATAATAAAAATGACCTAAAATTTATCAGAAAATATTTTTTTTTTGTTTTTTTGGGTGTCTCAAGTCAGCTTCACAGGGGCGGTGACTTGAGACAGTAATTTGTTTTCATTATAAACTCAAGACGGACCGTCAATTTGCGGACTTGAGACATTAATAGTCTTTAAAAACGTAATAGAACATATTATTTCATAAACACAACTCTTATTTGGAAAAATATAATTATTTTAAACATTTTACATTTTTAATACAAAACTAAAGTTTTAATTCTTAAAAAATAGGTAGGAACTTGAAAAACTTTGGTAGAAACTAATCTAAATAAAACATAACTCTTAAAAAACAAATAAAAAACTCATTTTAACGAAAAAAAAAAATGTTTTAAACAATTGTGCCAGGTTTTTAAAGTTCAATAGAAAAAGTAAATCTTCCTCGTCGAACAAACACAGGAACCAGCTTTGACAGAATTTGATTTTTATTAATATCTGTGACGTCCTCAATATCTGGAAATACGTAAATATTTTTTCCTTGTGGTGATTTGCGCATAAATTTACACAAAACTAAATCCGGCTTTAGTTCAATAATTTGTCCAATGAATTTCTTCAAAATAGCTGGCTTATGGGGAGCCTCATATGAAAATTGCACCAAAATAAAGTCATCAACTTTTATATCCGAAGGATCAACCATATCCACGTCTTCTTCAAAATCTTCAGGGCTATCATATGACGATTGCGTGGAAAAGGAATCATTACTGTCACTGGAGGAATCTACGCTTTTTTTATTTTTTCGAGAAATAATAGGTTTTGCTTTTGATGTTGACGGTGTCGGGTTATTAAATTGAGTAAAATCAGGTAGCTCTTCTTCAATTTCTTCCTGGTTTCCATGGACTCCATTTTCATTTACCGTCTGTTCTACTTCTTCTAGAGTAGTATTTTCAACACTCTCTAGAGTAGTATTTTCAACACTCTTTCCAGGCTCGATTAGAATTTTTTTTCTTTTCCTCGTACCGGTTACTGTTTCCTTCGTATATAGATTGCTTAAAAAGACTTGAAAAGCATTATCTATTGACACTACAAAATTGTTTTCATCATTTGGCTGTTCTAAGCTCGGTGGCAACTTATCTAGTACTTTGTTTCTGTTGATTGGATAAATTCCACTTCCACGGAATCCAGCTATGAGATTTGCTGATGTCTTGTTGTCTACATCAAGTTGATCCAAACAATTTTTTAGCAGTCTGGGAAAAGTATCTTTCGGTACTACCCCCCGATGCTTCAATTTCCAATTTAAAAGAACATCTCTCCATGCGCTTTTGAGTGGTCTGAAATATGCTACGTCTAAGGGTTGGCAGATGTGGGTACTGTTTGGAGGTAGCAGGATAAATCGAATATTATATTTTCTGCATAAGTCAATTACGGATTGTGAAATATGGCTGGCAAGATTGTCGCCTATTACAGCTTTTGGCGACTCAATGGGGAGTTTTTTAAAATACGGTAACGCCGTAGATTTAAACCAATCCTCGAAAATCGCTTCATTAAACCAGGAGCTCTTTGACCTATTGTATCTAGCACCAGCAGGGCCATTTTCTGTCCAAGTTTTATACAAATTTTCGGCCTTATAAACTATGTAAGGTGGCAAAAGTTCACCCGATGCGGATCCTGCAAACATGATGGAATGGCTGCTTCTAGAGTTGTCCATTATACGATGTGCGTGTTTTGCACCTCTTCTGACAAGTACCTTGGTTTTTCCAGGATCGTCAGTTATATTTGTCTCATCATAATTGACCATTGCATTTGGTTCAACCCCTTGCAAACTTACTTCCAGCTCGTCAAAATATTTATTTATTACCTCCCTGTTAACACTTGCCCGTGCCCGTTTTATATTTTCACACCAGCGTTGTGAGAGTATATCCTTATGCCTTTCAATGAACTTTCTCATAAATTCTCTTCCTGGCAAATTCTTTTTAAATTTTGATACCTGTCTACCAGAACTATCTAAATACGACTTAATTAAGTACCTTACATCAATAGATGTTAGTGGAAACCCCCAGACACTGGCTAACTGAATGTTATCCACCATCTTCTTTTCTTCCTCTGACGTGAAAACAGTTTGTCCACCTGCCTTTTTCATATGACGTCCTTTTGCTCTTCGATCTATCGTATCCTTTGAAATACCATATTTCCTTTGAAGTTTTCTCAATGAAACACCTCTATTTCTTTCAGCTACTGCAAGTTCTAAATCTTTTTCGTCATATCTTCTATAGTTGGCGCCTACTTTTTTTTTGTATCGACCCATTCTTGTAAATACCTGCAAAATGAACACGTATTATTTAATTAGGGTGACTTGAGACATGTCTCAAATTACCCCTGGGGTGACTTGATACACGTCTCAACTCGCCCCTATAAATCCCATTTTTTATTTTCTTATATAAATCAAAAAAACTGTTTATGTTAACAAAAATGTATATATCAATAATTACTTCCCATATACACTAACATCAATGTAAAATATGACCATTCCCATAAATTTGTCAGTTTGGACTACATACATAAAGTTTTTTAACATACCTATAAATCCCACAAACCCTATTCTTACAATAAAATACTAAAACCGCACTTACCTTCTTAATTAACCAGCAAAAACTATAAAAACAACTTGCATAGACTTGTCGTGAATGAATACCGCGTGGAAAATGAATTCCAGTACAATCTGCGGTGTTGCCAACCCTTCTCATAAATACCTAAAGTTTTGTCTCAAGTCACCAGGCAGTCTCAAGTCACCCAACTTGACGGTAATTTCTAAGGCATTAGTGGCAAACCATACTTTTCTTCTATAACCACATTGTATTTTTTACTAAAAATAGAAGCGTAATTAAGTTTATTTCCAAACAAATATTTATTATAAATTACAACCAAATTACATATTTTCAGGTTTATTTAGTTGACTCTACTGTGACGGCCTTTCTTTTGATTTGTTCGTTGTTTTACTCTTTGAATATAGTCGTTTAAGAAACAAAACCGCCTAAGTACCAAGAAGCTAACTTTTCAGGAGGCAATAAAAACTGCCTCATAACTGTAATCATTGAAAACCTGTTACAAGTTTAATGTCATATAAGATCAAAATATACAACAATTTATTAATTGAATGTTTTTTTTTTAATGTTATATTTTAAGTTTGTTTTTGATACTTTGGCGGTATTGGTTCATCAAAAATTATTAGAACTTGTATATAGGCGGTATTATGTATATTTAAAATAGAAAAATAATAATGATTAACGATAATTATTACCAAGTTATTTATTTTTAAAAAGTACTTACATTAGTAATAACGTCAAAGACAAACAAAACACAAATTATATTAATTGCTTAGCTTATTAAAGAAAAGTAACTGATAAAAAAGAACAGAAAAATCATAAATCCGCTGAGATGGTTATATTCAAAAAAATATAAAAAAGGCATTTAACTTTAGCTTGTTAATTGCGTTCATCATGAGGAATCTCGTTATAGAATGAGTGACAATCTTGAGTTAAGACTGTCTTTAGTTCCTGAAGGTCTCTCCATTTTCGGTCTTCTGGGTAAAGCAGAATACTCGTGATCAAAGTTGGTTTTAAGACTAATCTCACCCTTACTATACTTAATCGCCTTAATATCCACAACGGTTGGATCACCAGTAGTTCTTCCTGGTCTAATTGAATCATACACCAAAAAGTTTTTGTGAGAATAGTCTTTGAAAAAAGTATGATCAAGAAAATGGCTTCTTTCATATGGGAAAGGCTTACGTCTAGCTTCCCTTGTAATAGTACAGTATTGTCCAGGTAGATATATGTCCTTGTTTTTCAGTTTTGTTTCGATGGCGCTGTGTACCGAATCGCACTCCATCTGCGTATGTCCTTCGGTCAAAAATTTCTGTTCTATATCAACAATAAACTCTTTGCTTAAATGTAACAAGACATTAGATAGAACTGTATTCCGATTTTGATAATTACAGCCGTCATACCAAAGGATAACCGGTAATAAATTATCTGATAAAATTTTAGATAGTGTCTGAACAATGCATGATGCAAATGAAGAAGCTACAAGATCCGTCGCGGTCTCGTCAAACCAGTAGCAAACAACTTCATGGGTTTGGAGATTATACATTGTAAAATTGTGTACGTTTAGTTTTTTTTTATAATAATAAAACGCGCTAGCCCTTGTAAGAGGAGATAACTTAACAGCTTGGAGATCTTGGGTAAATACGTGTGCTTAATTACTTACTGCCTTCTATTTGTCCTGGTTTTTTTCAGTTCTGGCCCTATTCTTTGTTTCTTTATGTTTAGCGTATTCTTCCTCAGCAAGATTTCCAGTTTCGTGAGCACACCACAAATCACACTGATCTTTTTTTGGAGAAAACAGTGAAAGATTCTGTCCTTTAAAAATTAAATCGAATGTAAATCTGCTCACTTTTGTAACATTTTCTTGTTGGCATTTTTCAATATATAAATTGTATAGCTGAGAGGCTGACGTAACTAAAGGTTCTAGATATTTTCGGGTGGTAGATTGTCTACAATAATGAGAAGGCATTTTTTGTAACGAATCGAAAAATTAATTAACAAATAGCTTGTCATCTTTTCGTCTACGTGAAGCTACATCAGCAGTCTGTGAATGAGTTATTAAAGAACTTGGAGCTATAGTTGTTCCCTCTTTCTGAATGTTATCTATCCAATAACGTACTGTCCATTTTTTAATTCCAAACGTATTAAGATACATATTACAACAAACCTGTTTTCTATTCTCATTAATATTTATAAAATAATGGAGGGATGCTTGACGCCTAGAATTCTCACTTTGATTTCGGCGACGTTTAACGGGTTGCTTTTCTACAGTATTCAGTATGAACGTTTTCCTTTGATCCCAGGTCATTCTTTTCCAGAAAGCAGTAAAAAGATCTTTTCTTTTTTCTTCCTGCAATTCATTCTTCATTCTTCGATTTTTTGCACATCTCAGAACGACAGGGTGGTCCCATTCTGCGTTCATTTCTCTCAACATCGTGAAAAATCTTCCCTTGTTGAGTTCTTCGATATCCTAAATAGGATTCTTCTTCCATTCTTAATCTTTTGTTTTTTGTGGTTTTCCATTCACTCCGGTTTCCTTTCTTTCGTTTTTTTTTTCTGCATGTGCATCGCCATCAAAAGGAATGTTTGATTCTAAATCTCCTCCAAGTTCATAATCACTATCCTCATCTGTGCCTGCTTCGAGTTGGTTTGGATCTTCTGGAATGGTATTTTTGTGGTTTTGAGATTCAGACACATCTCTAACTAATATTCTCCAGTAACTTCTCTTTAAGTGAAAAAGTCTTTTTTTCTAACAAAAAAATGTCTAGATGTAGAAATCACATCGGAAGTCGAACAAACGTCTTGAGTATTTACCATTGTATTTATGTTTGAAAAACAGTTGGAATTTTCCTCATGATTTAGAGTTTGCAGACGAAAATCTTTATTTACAATTTCATGTGGCAAAATAAGCAGTCCTTCTTTAAGCGACAACTCGGCAGCTTTAGGACCTATTCCTAGTGAAATCAGACCATCAGCAGACTGTTTTCTAGGTTTGTCTCCTCGTACAAGTCTGGAACTATATGACTGGTTGTCTTCCCAGTCCATAACTGTTGGATAAAATAGATAACATTAAAAATAAAAAAGTAAAAAGCTATGAGAACTAATACCGCATATGTCACATGTTTGCTTAAAAAAATATAAATGTATTATATTTGATACCGCCTAACTCCATTGCCGCATTTAAGTCAGATTTTATTTAGTTAAGCCTAAAGTCTAAACATAATTAATACTTTATTTTAATGAGTAAACTTGTACAGTTCAATAGTTTCCATATTTAAAAAGTATTACTTACCTAATGTAGTAAAAAAGTGCCCAAAAGCTGCCTGTGATTTGTATAACCTCCAAATACCATGTTCTAACTGGAACATCGGCGGTATTACCAAATGATTTTTAATAGGCGGTATTTTTTAAACATATGGGGAGACAAAACTGCTGATTAAAACGACCGTCAGGCAAGGTTAGACGATGCATATGCGCGCTATTGGGATATTTAATGCAAAATCCAAATTTCAACAAATATGTCACTTAGGCGGTATTGTTTCTTAAACAACGATATTATTATTTACCTCACAAGTTTATTTTACTTTAAATTTTATACTTACTGTATTTGGCCTTTTTCCTCAAGTAGTAGAAGTGATCGTCTAGTTAATTTATATACCCACGTTGTGATAATTTTAATTAAGGTAAACCAGGATTCGATGCAAAGTTTGGGGCAAATTGATAAATAAAAAATACAAATTCATATTTAAACTGTTTTTATTTTTATTACTTTAAATGTGATGCAATAATTAGCAAAGTATATTACAATTGGTACTATTTACTGAGATCTTATTTGAGTCCCGTTCAAACGCAGACCATATTCATTTGCTATCAATATATATATTTTATTTGGGTTGATGACCAACGGAGTTAACGAACAGCGTCAATTCGCCAGTTGATTAACTACTGCGTTGATGTTTGTATTCTTATTTAGGTTGATGACCAATGGCGTTAACGAACAGCGCCAATTCGCCAGTTGATTAACTATTGTGTTGATGTTGATTTGATTATGTTTTAGACATACACAGGTCGCACCCTCTTAGGTAAATATTTTGTTGAGTATAGAGGTGATGACCAACGGAAGTAACGAACAGCGCCAATTCGCCAGTTAATTACCTTACTATGTTGATTTCACATATACTTTGTTTCAAACATTGTAGAACGGGTTGCTTAGCATATAGGTGTTCCCCCTTGAGCTAACGAACAGCGTATTCGCCAGTTGGTTAACTTATTATTAAACTTTACCATCTTGGTTTGCAAAATGTATCCAAAATAACACATCCCTGTATATTTCTAAAATATTGATTTTTATAATTTCTATTGAGTTAACTTAATACAACCCTGTATATTTTTTATATTGATTATTATAATTACTATTTAAATTATTTAATACAACCCTGTATATTTCTTAATACTGATTATTATAATTTCTATTGAAATACTCTAAATTTCACCCATCGAAAACAGATGTCTAACCTAACTGTCTTCGGGGTGTATGACCTAAAGGCCATGTGATTTATTGGTTAAATTGAAATTGATAATATTTTACAAAAAATGTCAAGCCTTTGTTTAAACGAAACCCCGGTGGTATCTCAAAGAAAGTTACATACATCTTTTGACACACTATGGAAAATACAGACATTAGATTATGTACTTATTTCATCTAGCGTTGTGACGGCGTCGATTTAGGTACGTCGCAGCGTCGAGGCACCTAGCGTCTCGGTGGAAAGGTAGGTATTTAATACGGTACTGCATTGGGA